>VMDR010027127.1:0-13551 GCA_007922815.1 Macrotus californicus
CAATTATTCCAATCTCCTAATTAATACTTTACACAATTATGTTTCTTAACTTCAAAGGGACTGATGGGAACTAATATCAATTGTTGTAAAGAAAAGCATTTTATCTAAAATTTAGACATTTCTTCTGCTTAAATTTACCTATTTATGTTAAGATTTTATTTATTTATTTTTTAGAGAGAGAGGAAGGGAGGGAGAAGGAGAGGGAGAAATATCAGTGCAAGACAGAAACACTGATATGCTGTCTCTTGAATGCAGGCTGAGTGGGGACTGAACCCCCAACCCAGGCATGTGCCCCATGGGAACCAAACTGGTGACCCTATGCCTTGCAGGATGGCGCCTAACCAACTGAGCCACACCGGCCAGGGCATCAGTTTGTCATTATTTTTAAGCTTTTTATTTTGAAATAAGTTTAGATTCACAAAAAAGTTGCAAAACGTTCCCCATATGCCCTTTCTCTAATATCTCCTGAGGCTGACATCTTACATAACCACGCCACATTGGTCTAAACTAAAACACTAACATTGGCACAACCCTATTGATGACATTAGGGTCTCACCAGTCTTCCCTCCTCATCTCCTTTTTCTGTTTCATGACCTAATCTAGGAGAGCACATTACATTTCGTTGCCAGTTCTCCTTAGTCCCCTCCTATCTGTGGCTGTTTCTCAGCCTTCCCTTGTCTTTCATGACCTTGACAGTTTTGAGGAGTGCAAGTCAGGTGGACAGGTGGTTTGTAGAACGCCCTTCAGTTTGAGTGTCCCTGGTGTTTTCTCATGACTAGACTGAGGCTACACAGATTTTGGGGAAGAGTGACAGAAAAGTAAAAATGCCCTTCTCATATCATGTCAGGGCATGTATGATATTGCCATGACGTGTTACTGGTGATATTGACCTTGACCACTTGGTTGTGGGGGGGTCTGCCCGGTTTCTCTGTGAGGAGAAACTGTTTTTCCCCTTCCATCCTCTGTTTGACAAAACTGAGTCACTAAGTCTAGCCCTTACTCGACAGGAGAGGAATTCATCCCCCCTTCCTAGCGGGAGGAGAATGAAAGAATTTGTGGACATATATTAAAACCACCACAGTAATTAATTAATAAATATTTTAGGAGAGACACTCAGGGGACATTCATCAGGAGATCTTGCCTGCCGTGATTATTACCCTCATGTTCTCATGGTGATTTTCTATTGGCCTCATTCCTTCTACATTTTTTATTGGAATTTTCTATAAGCAAGATTCTTCCCTTCTCCTCCATGTATTTGTTTAGTCGATTATTTGTTTATTTCAATATGGACTCATGAATATTTATTATTTGGGTTATAACCAACTCTATCATCCATTTTATTGCCCAAATTATTCTAGCCTAGGCCATTGGGAGCTGTATCAGGTTGGGTCCAGCGTCTCTCTCTTTCTCTTTTTAACTTAATAAGCTTCATATTTTAGAGCAGTTTTAGGTTTACAGAAAAACAGAGCAAAAGTACAGAGAGTTCCCCATATACTCTGTCACCACGCCCCCCCACCCACACACACACACAGAGTTTCTTTTATTATTAACATCTTGCATTAGGTGTGGTACATTCATCAAGCTGATGAGACAATATTGACACATTATTTATTATTAACTAAAGACAATAATTTACATTAGAGTTCTCTCTTTGTGTTACATATTCTATGGGCTTTAACAAATGTATAATGACATGTGTCCATCATTACTCTTTCATACAGAATAGTTTCCCTGCCCTAAAAGTCCCCTGGGCTCCAGCTATTCATCCCTTTCTCCCACTAAGCCCTGGCAACCACTGATATTTTTACTGTCTCCATCATTTGCCTCTCCCTGGATGTCATATAATTGGAATCATGTAGTAGGTGGCCTTTTCAGATGAACTTCTTTGACTAAGCAATATGCATTTCAAGTTTCTGAGTGTCTCCTCCAGGCTCGACACCTCATTTCATTTTGTTCCTGAAATAATAACACCCCACTGTGTGTTTACCCATTCACTCATCTCTTCACCCATTGGAACATCTTGGGTGTCTCCACATTTTGGCAATTATGAATAAAGCTGCCATAAACATTTGTGTGCAGGTTTTAGTGAGGATGTAGTTTTCAAATAAATTGGGTAAATGCCGAAGAGGACAACTGCTGGGTCCTGCAGTAAGACTATGCCTAGCTTGGGTAAGAAACTGCCAAATTGTCTTCCAAAGTGGTTGCAATGCGTTGTATTCCCACCAGCAATGAACAAGAGTCCCCCTGCCCCACAGCCTCTCAGTTTGGTGCTGTAAGTGTTTTAGACTTTAACCACTCCCATAGGTGTGCAGTGATATCGCACTGTTGCTTTAACTTGCGATTCCCTAATAACTTACGATGCTGTGCAACTTCTGTTTCCTTTGACACCCTTTTCTTTTGTCAGCACCTCCTTACTTTCTGGCACAAGAGACTCTAGACTCACATTTTCTCTGTTTCATTCCTCAGCCCTTGCATCAGCCATTTCTCCAGGGAGACCTGGTTCTGTTTGTTTGTTTTGTTATTGGAGAATGATATGTAGAGATCAAAGTCTGGCTGCTGGGTGTGCTTGCTGTTCCTGGGGTGTCACTGTTCCTAGATCTCCTCAGCAGACAGAACCAGGAAATACATGCATACACACATAACCTTATTTATTTCTGCATCTACTTGTGTACATATTCTAATAAATGATTTTATATTAGCGTTTTGGCTGTGATCCTTCGTGACAGCATTCAATCTAGCCTCCCCCCTTACTTCTCGGTAACTTCTTTCTCAGGCAGGGAAAAACCTGGGTCTAACAATCTGGAGTAGATACACTGATTTGTTCCTCCCTAGTGTACATCTACAGCGCTTTTAGGGTGGCTGAGCTGGCCCCCTGAGTCCACGGGGTCTGGGTGCCGTGTTCCCACCTCAGCTTTACGTATCCAGTCAAAATGGCTTTTTAAAGTTATTTAGGTCAGCTCCATCTGCCCCCCACCGAATTGTTATTCTTTTATTGTTAAGGTCAGGTAAAATTAAACGCAGTGCTTTTTATTTCAAAATAGGATATTTGTTATCCCACATGATTACAGTACACTGCTCTATTTTTTCGATTACCTCTGTCCATCTTTCTATCCACACGTATATATGAAGGGTCATCTGGAATTGTATTGATCAAATGGTAATAACAGTGCTTCTGGGTAATGGGATTTGAGGTGATTTTTTTTACGTATTTATAAGTCCATATTCTGTAATCAATATTTATAACAAGCATGTATATTATTTTTACAAAGTTATCTCCTCTTGGTTCTATTTCTCTGGGCAACCCTAATACAAGGGATCAGGACCCCTATGAAGCTGATGGACGGTTGTAACGGGGCAGCTCATCAGGCAAGATGAAGACCAGAAAGCCCAGGCCTCCAGGGAAAAGCTGTGTGAGTGAGCAAGGTGAGCAACTCTGCCCACAGGGTAGGGCGGTTTTAGGTCTGGTGAGGACTTTCTCCTACTGATTTCAGTCTCTTTCCCCTGATCACCAACACCAGGAGCAGACGCCCTGCTCTGTGCCCACAGCCCACTGCGTGCCCTCCCTCGGGAGCCCTGATCACACAGAACTCTCTTTGTCTCTTCATCCCTGTGTGTATTTCTGTGCTTTGTGCATCCCTGTGTCCCCAACACCTGGTCTGACCCATTCTGAGGCCAGAAAACATTTGCTAAATGGACCAGCGAGGAACGCAGGGGCTGATGGATGGACCCCAGAGTCCAAAGGAACTTTACCAGTGATGGAAGTCCAACAGGCTCTCAGCCTCATTATTTCCCCCACCTCCAGCAGGTATAATGGGAGACCAGGGAGGTTAGAAGGCCTGCTCAGGTCACATAGCAGAGCAGTGCTGGAGACTGAAGCTGCAGCAGAAACAAGATCAAGGGTGGGGATGGCGGTGTGGGCACAGCTGGAAGGAATCCCGGGGATCCCTGCTCTGCAATGTGTCAGGCCCTCGCTGGACTGGGCCAGACGCCCCTGTTCTCCTGTTCTCACCACTCCACCGGCTGCAGGGAGGAAGGCGGCCCAGGGCCCAGGAACATTTGGCAGCCTGTTAACTTAATCCTCACCCAGCTGGGGGGGGCTGTGGGTGGGGGGGGACTAGCTGTCACCTAGTTTCCCAAGCAGCTCCAGGCTGCTGGGGAAACAGCTGGACTAGCCCAGCTGTATTTTCCCCCCTCGCCCCAACCCCCTCCTCAGTAAGTAAAAGGAAAAGGACAATTAAGAGGAAACCCAGAGGCAGGAAGCCGGGGTTGAGGCTGCCCTGGGAGGGGGAGGCACCGTGAGGAAATCCCGGTAAATGAATGTTTATTTTAATGGGAGGTAAAGGGCGAGGGCCTGACAGCCATCCTGGGGATGGGGAGCGAAAGGGAGGGAAGAAGATGCAGGGTCTGTGCTCACAGATGGGCTTTTGTGAGCTTCCTGGAGGCTGCCCATCGGGTGAGTAAGTGGCCAAGATGCAGGAGGCAGACAGTGAGACCAGACGAGGTGGCTGGTGTGAGGCTGTCATTCTAGTGGGGGGCAGGGAGGGAGGGACACTTTTCTTCCTGCACACACCTCCAACCTCCCCTGGGTCCCTATGACATGACTCTATGCTAGGGCCTGGGCGAGAGATGACCAGTCAGCCCTGGTCCCTGCCCTCACAAAATGGGGAGACCCACAGCTAGGCAGTCTGTGGAAATGTGGGTGGGGTAAGCGCTGGGCTGCCAGAAGCACATGGGCTATAGCAGCACAAGGAGGCCCAAGGGCACAGGGCAGATAGCCTTCCCAGGTTGTTCCACCTTTGGGGACCCACAGTCCTGGGCAAGGGGTATTCTGAGGCCTGTCCTCACCCCCAGGCAATGGGCTAGAGGATAGCCACATCCTGAGTGTCTAGAAACCTAGCCAGAGCCTGGGAGTCCCACCCCCAGCTGCTCGGCCCAGGTGGGCCCCTGCCATCCTTGGTGGAGCTGAAGGCCTTTCTAATGGCCCGCCAGACCCTGACATTCTTCAGGGCAAGGCTCACTTCCAACCCTTCCCCCCACTCCCTCATTGAAGACATAGCTCTTTACAGAGACACTATGGGTGATCCAAGTTCAAAGCTGAAACGCTACATTTATTTGCTCATTCATTCATTCACCCATTTATCCGTTCAATCAACAAATCTTCAGGGAGCATCTCCTCTGTGCCAGGCACCATCCTGGGTGCTGGGGATCTGTAGCAAACAAAACCAGTGAAAAATCCCTCTCCTCATGGAGCATCTAATGGATAAAGATAATAAAGAAAGAAGAAAAATATATAGAATGTCAGATATTGACAAGTGCTGTGGAGAAAAACAAGGCCAAGGTGGCAAAATCTTGGCGTGGTGCATAGCAGGAGCTTCTACCAACACCCTCGACATTCAGTCCTATGACAGTGACCTTGAGTGCACCGGCGTACCCCTGATACACACCTGCTAGAGCCAGGCCCCTTGGAGCACAGGGGCCCTGCTTGATTCCTCTCAGAGCCCCCTCCCCACCCATGCAGACACGCACACAGGCACACCGCCCCCCTCTGGGGTGCTTTACACAACCCTTAGTCCGTGAGTAAGACATATTTGCTAAATAATAAATGAGTGCAAACTCTCAGATCCAGGAAACCAGAGAGCCCGGCTGGGCCCTGCCTGTCTGCAGCTCCCCCTGTCTCCCAAGCCGCTGGAAGGGAGAGACCTCGCAGAGCTGGGGAATGGGGCAGGGAGAAACTGCTGAGCTGGCTGGCTGGTCTCGGCTGGTCCTGATGTCTCTTTTGCAAGTTTCAAGACTGGGAGAACTGGCACCAGGTGGGGGTGCTTGTTTCTCTTACTTGGTGATAACAGCTTCTCAGTACTGACCAGCTGTAGTGGGCAGGATGGTTTTCGGAACATGTGGAAACTGAGGCCCAGAAAGGAGTCACATGTTCGAGGTCCCATGGTAACTGAGTGGCAGAGTGATCTCCAAGACCCGGGGGCTCTTTCCACAACACGGATTTCTCAGAGCTAAGTGGGCTCGGAGGGCCTGGACAGGTGGGGACCTGGTCCCTTGGGCTCCTGCTGGAGACTTGGCCGAGGGACTGCTCCTTGAGCCCTGGGGGACCGTAGCACAGAACCCACCTACTCACAGCTTTCCACCAACCCTGGGGGCCCACCCTAGAGCCCGGCTCCGGCCTCCTGCCCACTGCCAGCAGTTCGATCTGGGAACACTCTGTGCCTGTGGCTGCCAGCATTCTTGGCATCATGATTCTCTGCTGCCAGGAGGGGGTGCCACATGTTCCCCATATGCCACCAGGCTGGGAAGTTTACACTGAACAGTTGAACTGGCCTCTCCTCCTCCTCACCCCCTTGTAGAGTTCCCTGCCTCTCTTTGTCTTCCTCAAAGGACCTCCCCTCCTCACCCAGGAGGAATTAAAATGGGCAGTTTAGCATTTGCACGGCCCCCAAACTTTCCAAAGAATGTCCACATGCATTGCTTTCAATGAAACAAAAACACATACCCTGAAATCAACCAGAAATATCTCTCTCTCTCTCTCTCTCTCTCACACACACACACACACACACACACACACACACACACACCCTGCCAGGAGCTGCAGGGACAGGTAAAGGTGAGCTCCTTAGAAGATGACCAGACCTCTATCTTTTCACCCATTTCTCCACACTGTTGTCCATCCATCCATCCATCCACCCATCCATCCATCCATCTCTATTCTTCTTTCAATCTCTTCACCCTTCCATTCCTCTATCCACTTCCTACCCTTTCACCCTTCATCTATCCATTGCCTCTTCATTCCTCTGCCCATCTCTTCATCCCTCCCTCCCTCCCTCCATCCCTCCCTCTCCCTCTACATTACGCCACCCCTTTATCCTTCATCTAGCCAACCAGCCATCTGTACATCCCCACTCTGTCTCCATCCCCCTTCATCCCTCCTCCCATCCCTACATCTCTCCATTCTTCCATCCACTTATTGGGAACTCTCAGTGACCCAGGCACTACCAGTATATCTCCTCAGGGGGCCAGTGTGCCACATGCCGTGATATCTCGATAAATGTTTGCTGACTAGACCTAATGGCACCCTGCTTTCCAGAGCTCTCACTGCAGCAAGGGTTAAGTCAACAACAAACTCCAGTTCTGCTGGGTCTGCAGTGGAAACTGAGCCTGTGCTTGGGAAGCAGGTAGATAGAAAGGAAACATTAGAAGAACCCCACTCTCATAACTACTTACAGGGAGCTGGGGGCCTCTGTCTTTTTTCCTCCTGGTAGTGCTTTCAGGAAGAAGTGACTTATCCCCATGTGATGACTGAGGAACTGGGCTCAGAGGCCCCAGCACGGGAAGGAGATCTGAATGCACCTCGGCCCTACCATCAGCTCCACTTTGGGGTTCAATTGTGTTGTGTCTTTTCTGGTTTCACTGTATGTCTCTCCTCCAGCCAGTCCTGTATTCCACCACACACAGCCCACACTTCAAGGCTGATTTGTTTTCTGTCACTTCTACCCCCAGCACAGAGTCCCCCAATCTTCTCCACCAGAAGAAATCCTATCCACTTGCCAACGTGCATTTCCAAAAATGCCTCCCTCAGGAAGTCTTCCAAGATTGCCCCCACCTCTACTGACTTCAGCAAGAGTTAATCATTTCCTTGGTTCCCACAAAACTGTATTTACACCCCCTTTACACATACCACATTCTCTGCCTTGCTTGAAGATATGTTGAGTGAAAGAGTTGTATACCTGTCTCCTCCCTCTGAGCTCCTTCAGCAGGGACCTACTGTCTGAGTCCCCTTGGTCCCCTCCCCAGGCCCCCCCCACAAAACTCAACACCAGCACATGCACAATGGGCAAGCAATAAATATAGTTAAACCAGCTTTATAACCAGGGTGCTATTAAATTTATTTATCATCAGCTGAGCATGGACACTTACTGTTGGAAAGTTGAGGACCAACAGAGCATCATCTCTGTAATTGCCAAAGAGCTTCCACTTTCGCCCGGCCCCTCCTGACCTGACCTCTTCCTCCACACGGGGAAGAGGCTAGAAGGGGTCTAGTCTCTGCGGAGGCTGGGGGTAGGTACTGACTGAACTTGGGGAGCCCAGGTTTGATCAGACCGCGCCCGACGCCTCCTTCCCTTGCCTTCCCTGTCCTAGACTAGTGCCGTCCAGGCCACAGAGAAGTCTGGGAAGGGAGGACGAGAATCTGGGAGTCAAACAATAAGAGCAAAGGTGTGACAGGTGCTACCCCTCCCCTAGGGGCTGAGACTTGACAGACACCATCTCATTGAACTCATACCCTCAGGGGTGAGCACCATCTTGTCCCTAATTGCAGGTGGAAAAGTGAAGCTCAGGAAAATGAGACAATTTCCCCAAACTTCCCAACTAGTAAGCCTATTGTCAGGGCTGGACAAGCACTGGGACCCCCGGGACTCAGAACTGTCAAGAGAGCTCCTGCCCTTGCCCCAGTTTTGGAGGGACCGAGCGGGAAGCTGGGCGCAGGTGGTAGTGGGGCCCCTGGAGGACAGGAGAAAGGCTGGAGCTGGGCTCCAGGCCTAGGCCACTCATCCCGGCTTGTTCCTACTCGTAGGAGCTGAGCCCACAGGCGCCTTTGGAAAGGAGCTCTGAGTGCCTGCAGGGTTTGCTGAGCCAGCTCTGCTGAGAGGCCAGCTCTGCCCCCGACAGGGCAGGGCCATCTGTGAGAGTGACACCCACCTCGTGCATGCTCTGCCCACAGACCCACTCAGTGGAGCGCACACACACTTCCCTTCAACAATCTGCCTGTCTGAGGGCGGAAAATGCCCTCCTACCACAGAGCTCCGGGACCTGCCTGCTCCACAGGCCAACCCCCAGGTAGGAAGGGGCTTCCAAGTCCGGAAGCAGGGGCGGGCATGGCAGCCCCCAATCCAGCCCAGCTGTTCAAACATCCAGGCCCTCTTCCGTCTTCCTTCCAAAGTCCCCCGTCAGCACTCAGGCCTGGCGCTCAGCCACCTGGGTCCCTGCAGTAAACACCTTGCAGAGATCCCCTTCCACAGACAGGAGACCTCTCTCTAAACCTCAGAGGCCAGAGGGCCACCGGGGCTGGGTGGAGCTCAGAGGCAAACACAGCAAAGAGCATGAGAGGAGGAGGCGACACAAGCCCTCTCCCTGTCCCCACATTCCCACCTGTAGCCACTGTCCACACTGGTCTCTGCTTCTATCGCTCCTCTCTGAGTATCTAAATTCCACCAGCTTCCGCGGCCCCCGGTAAAGTGTTTGCAGATGGAAAACATCTCTCCATCCTCTGACACCACGGTACCTTGTCTCCTGTGGCACTGGTCATTTTCTGCCTTACATGATAGATATTTGGGTGAGGGTCTTAGCTGCCTTCCTGCTGGTCTTGAGGCCAAGATGTGACTGAGTCCTGCTGTGTGGTCCCCAGCAGGTGCCTAAGCCAGTGCCTTGGGGAGGAGCAAGAGGAGCTGACCCGAGCTAACTTAGTAGTTTTCCCCAGGCCGGTCCTTACCCGCCTCACTAACCCTCATACAAACATGGGGGGCAGGCACTGCCTTGCGGACCTTACAGATGAGGCAACTACTGAAAACACTATCATTTTTATTCTTTACATTTGCTGATTGTTCATACTGAGGCATAAAAACGTAATGGATTTTTCTATGGCAACTTTGTACCCAGCAACCTTCCTAAATTCTTTGTTAACCCTAATACTGTAACTGGGAATTCCTTTGGGTGGCCCATCATCATTTATAAGTAGTCATTCTTTTTCTTTCTTTCCAATATTTATATCCTTTAAGCTTTCACATTTTTTATTTATTCTTATTTTCTTTGTACTGTGTTGGCTGGATATTCCAATACAATACTGACTGGAAGTGGCTTCTTTGTCTTGTGCCCGCTTTGAAACGTTTTCAACCATTTCTCAGGCTTTATAATGTGGGCTCTAAAAAAATACTACTTATTAGGCTAAAACAAAAGTCTTCTCTCCCCAAGTTTCTAAGACTTTTCCACGAGTGGATGTTGGAACGTATTGCTCTCTTTTTCTGCATCTGCTGAGATTGTCGCACAGCTGCTGTCCCTCGACTCGCCTGGTGTGGGGAATTACACTGACCGGCTTTCCCACGTCAAAGCGACTTTGCCTTCCTGGGACAAACTGATCGTGTCTCAATGCACCGTCGTTTCCACTCTTTAGGAGATGCTGTTTGCCGCCATGTCGCCCAGAGCTTTGTCTCTACGCTCATGCGTGAGATGGCTCCCTTCTCCACCGTGTGCTGTCTGGCTGGGCTATCGGGGTTTCACCCATCTCATAAAAATGACCTGGGGCTTGTCTTCTCTGTTCTGGTCCCTGGAGGGTTTCGTGTGAGGCTAGAACAAACTGAGACTTGCCTGTCAAGCCGTCTGAGCCTGATGTTTCATCTGCGGAAAGTCTGAAACTTTGGATTCAGTTTCTCTTGCGGGGCTCACCTGCCCGACTTTAGAGGGCGCCATTTTGCATCATAGTCTTCTTGCGCCAATTTTTAAGCTTTATTTCTCTAAGAATTTATCGATGTCCCGTAATTTTTAATATGTATTTGGAGGAAGCTCATAAAGTCCTCTGATTATTTTAGCAGCTTAATCGATGTATAATTGACAAATTAACTGAACATATATGTTAACTTATATATATTAACATGTATATGTTAACATATATATTAACAAGCATACCATTTAATGACTTTGACGTCTGTCTATGATGGGGGACCCAAAAGTTGGACAACTTTAGTTTCAGGTCTACAAGCTTTGTAATTAGTGCAGGTAAAAAGCTGTTGCTTCAGGAACTGAAGGCGGGACACACCCTGACTCCAGGAGACCACGAGCAGTTAGTTCCACCTCTGTACCCCAGGAGGGCTGCGAGCAAGGAGGACGGTGTCTGAGCCGTCTGCTCCAGGGTGGAACACCCACCGCCCAGGACACAGGTAATCACTGGTCAACAGACGGAAGGATGCAGCTGCTTTTTATCTGATTAACCTTTTCCTTGAATTCCAAACACCTCACCTACACTTTTCTTCTTATAAAAAAGGGTCAGTTTGAAATGGAAGGCAAGATGGTCTGTTAGGGAATATAACCCGCTATCTTCTCAGATCGCCAGACATCCCAATAAAGTGGCTGTGAAGATTCAACCCCTGTCTCTACTTATGGGTTCCCGTGGCGACAGGCAGCTCGAACACCGGCTTTTCGAGTCTCACATACACTTGCGAAGCCATGACGGCTTTAGTGAGAACAGATCTGTCACCCTTCAAAAGTCTCCTCACGCCCCTTCCTTCACCTTCCCTTCAGGTAACCACTTTCTGATCTGCTTTATGTCTCCATGCATTTGCTTATATTTTCTCAAATTTTATAAAATGGAATTGGACAATACATACCCTGTTTTGTCTGGCTTCTTACACTCAGTCTAATTATTTCGAAGTTCATTTAAGTCGCTGTGTGTACCAATAATTCATTTCTTCTTCCTGCTGAGTAATGTTCCATCACACCACCGCTTGTCTCTCCTTTCCCCTTCCGGTGACCATTCACATTGTTTCCAGTTTGGCTGCTGTAAATAAAGCTGCCATGAATATTGGTGAACAATCTTCGCATGAAACATACACTTTTACTTCTGGGTACACAGAGGTGGAATGGCTAGGTTGGATAATTGGTGTATAATCCACTTTTCAAGAGCCTACCAAGCTTCTCCAGAGTGATTGCACCATCCTACATTCGCACCAGCAGCATCTGAGAGTCCCAGCATGCCCTCACGGCGCTTGGTCCAACCAGTCTTTTTCACATTAGACGTTCTAATGGTGTAGAATGGCGTCTCGTGGTGATGTTGATCAGCTTTTCCCTGTCTGGCTAACGATACTGAGCATCTTATCCTGAGCTATTTGACATCTGCATAGCATTCTTGGTGGAGTGTCTGCACACATTTTCTGCCCTTTTCTATGTTTTATGTGCTGAGTTTTAAGTGTTCTTTATGTGTTCTGGATAGAGGTTCCTGATCAGATGTGTGACTGGCAAACATTTTCTCGCTGCATGTGACTTGCCTCTTTGTTCTCTGACACTGTCTTTAAAACAGCAGAAGTTTTTAACTTTGATGAAGTCCAGATTTCCAGTTTTTTCTTTAATGGCCCAAGGTCACACATATCTTCTGTTATGTTTTCTTCCACAATTTCATAGTTTTGTATTTGACATTTAGGTCAATCATCCATTGTGAGTTCATTTTTATACACGGTGTGAGGTATGGATCGAAGTTATTTTTAAAATACGGACATCCGATTGTTTCAGCACCGTGTATTGACAAGACTATCATTCTAACCTCATTAAATTAACGTTCGTTAAGTGGCTCACAGGGTAAGTCAAGGTTCAACAGCAGACCACAGGGAAATTGAAATAGAGAAGTTTATTGTTTACAGGTCTTGGAGGAAGTACACCACAGACTTCGAGGGGCCCCGTGTGGAGGCCAATGCAGAGTGCAGAGCAGGGGTTGGGGGGGGAAGGTAGGACCTGCAGCACATGCCTTTATTGGGGTCCATGGGTGTGATCTGGTGTTCCTGGGCTAAGGCTGCATCGCCAGTTCAAATTTTTAAAAAGCAGGATTTTGATAAATGCTATGTGGATCTCATCTAAGGGACACGCCAGCGAAGGCCCTGGGAAGTGGGGAAGACTGTTGACCACAAGAGCTGTTGAGGAAGTCACATTAGGAACTTACCTTTGCTTGTGACCCTAGGGCATGCTCCTGCAGGAGGTCACTAGTGTCAATTTAAGGCCCCTGAAGGCCACTTGGCCAAACAAAATGGATGCCAAGGTGGTCATACCATGAAGGAGCTTAAATTCTCGATAACTGTCCTTTCTCCACTGAATTGCCTTTGCGCCTTTGCTCAGAATCGATGAACCATATGCACGTTATATGTGGGTCTAATTACAGACTGCTTCTTCCACTGATCTATTTGTCTATTTCGTTGCTAGTATCACACTCTTTGGGTTATTGTCGCTTTATACCGAATGAGGTAGTGTAAGTCCTCCAACTTTGTTCTTCTTTTGCAAAATTGTTTTAGTTATTCTAGGTTCTTCGCGTGTCCAATTAAATTTTAGAATTAACGTGTCAATTTCTACAAAAAAATAGCTTGCCAGGATTTTTACTGGGGTTGAGTGGAATCTGTAGCTCCATCTGGGGAGCGATGACATTTCCACAGCGGCCAGCCTTCCAGTCCCCACACGCAGCGTGTCTCGTCATTGACGTAGGTCCTTTTATTTCTCTCAGCAATGTCTTCCAGTTTTCAGCACACAGGTTTTTCACGGCTTTTCTCACATTCATCCTTAAGTATTTCATATTTTTAGATATGGCTGTAAATGCTGATTTTTGTTTCAGCTTCCTATTGTGACGAGGTTATAGAAATACCATTGATTTTTGTAAATTGATCTTATGTCTTGTCACCTTTCTCAATTCACTTATTAATTATAATGGTATTTTCGTAGATTCCAGAGTGTTTGTTGAATAGATCTTATGTCATTTGCAAAATAAAGACAGTTTTACCTCTTCCTTTCTTACTAGGATTTTTT
>VMDR010027128.1:0-13714 GCA_007922815.1 Macrotus californicus
TGGCAGGAGGAAGGAGAGTTGGTGCCAAAACACCAAGTTTTTCATTTCTCAGGCTTTTCTGTGGGGCTCCATCTCCTTGGTGGCCCCACCTTCCCTCTGTTTTCCTTCTTTAGAGGAAGCATCTTAACCTGCTACTCCTCTTCACCCACTGCTGGCCCTGAAGACCCTCCTTGGGCATCCAGCTGTGTGTGTGTGTGCCGTTTAGAACGTTTCAATGATCGTGGCAAAGAGTTATCGGCTCCAGCACTGGGACACCCAGCACCTGATATTGACTCCGTGGGAATGTTGGAATTCTGAAACTGAACTTCCAAAGCTTCTAGAAAATAACCTGTTCCTAAATTGGTGATTCTGTTGGAATCTTTAGTAATTAAGGCAGTACTTTTATTATTTCCAAATCAGGAGATTTCACAATAAATACCCAGGGGACCCTCAAAGGCTGTTGAAGTGTTAACCCTGGTAATAGTGTTCAGAGGAACTTATCACAGAATTGCCCACACAACTTTACTGATTTCACTAGTTTCAGTGACAGAGGTCCTTGAGCTAAATTTTGCCTCAGAGTACTGTGATTGCCACGTGTGAGCCAGGAGGAGCCAAATACAATCTGTCGGTGGGAATGTAGTCCCAGAGCTCCGCAGTCCTTCCCTGTCACCTGAATGACGTGTTTGCCATAGCGATGGAGAAGAGTCCTGTTTTCTTGCACGTTTGTAAAATGCAGTTTGGTCACTCTGGAATTAAGACAGCCTCTCCACTTTTATACAGATAATTAGACAAATCTAAGAAATCAAAATATTTCTGTATCAATGTTAGTTTGTGAATTTTAGGGCAAAGTGTATGTTCGCCCCTACCCTCTTAACCTGATTATTGAGCTGCGATTCTCTGGCAAACACATACTTACGGCTCTTATGTAGGGATTCAGACCACTGAATTCAGCTTGTTTTCTCTCTGATTCAACCTGTAAATACAAACCATCTAACACTCGGCAAAGCCTGGCCGTGCATAAGCCCAGCAGATTTGCTGCTTAACATGAAGACGTCAGTGCTGGGGAGCAGGGAAGGGAGAGGTCGGTTCTGGGCAAGAGATCTGGGACTTCCTGAGGGAAGTGGCACTGGGACCTGGCTTTACATGACGGCTGGGCTGAGGGAAGGGAAGAGCAGCGTGGCTCTCAATTCACAGGGGGCGGAAGTGCGTGGGTCACATTGCAGTGACCTTTATTTATGAGCTGTTTCGGTCCTTTAAAATAATTTTAAATTTGTACAAATACTTTAAGTAATTTCCTCTTCAATGAGGTCTTACAAAAGGAAGATCTTTAGTCTCTTAGTCTCTCAGACTTTGTTAGAGAGATACTACCTGGACTGTTACTCTGTAATCTTTAGTGGGATGTATTGGTATCTTGAAAGTGGGGGAGAAGTGTAGCAGAATGAGAGGAACAGACCCTGTTCTCTCCTCATCAGTTACATGACCTCCTACAAGCTACTCAGCGTCCCTGAGCTCCAGTGTCCTTGTGTGTATCAAAGGTCCATGCTTTCCTGGAAGGTTATGTCAAATGAAACGTGTGTGAAAGGCCTACTACAATACTTCTTGGCATATAGTAGATTCAATATATGTTAAATAACCACACCAATAATTGTTATGATAGAATGTAATGTATAGAATATATTACATAGACTCCATTATTAGTACATTGACTATATTCAACAGAGACTAGTACAACATAATAAGTAATAAAAAATTGAGTCTTAATAAAAAAGTTGTGTACATTTTAAGAAAGATATTTAACAAAATGGTTAAAAGCACAGACCCCACCATCAAACTGCCGTGTGGCTCTCAGGCCAGCAGTGTGACTCAGAGCTGGTCACCTAATCTCACTTGGCCACACTCACCTCCTCTGCGAAGACAGATGATTACAGAGCCTCCCAGGTTATTGTGAGGACTCCAGAGCGTCTAGAGTGCTCAGCGTGGCAAGTGCCTGCTCACCAGTGGTTGTGGAGGCTATTACTGTAACAGTTCTTGTTGGATACAAATCATAATGTTCCATTTCTCGTCCTTCCTTCCATCAGCCATAGATTAGGAAACTGGAAAAGCAAATGCTTCTTCACAACACACACGGAGTGTGACCTGACTGATGAGATTGTGAAAGACGTGAAGCAGACATACTCAGCGCGGGTCCTTGTCATGCCGCTGAATGTCACCAGTTATGCCGGGGAGCCAGTGCATACAAAGTCCCCAGAGTTCACACCTTACTTAGACAGTAAGTATTTGGTTTTATTCTTGCTACTACAAGCTTCTGAATCTTTTTGTGAGTTTATGACCCTTAGGGGCCACTAGATGAAAAGCATTTCTCCATAAACATATTTTCTTTCCCGGAAACTGGATAGTGCCTCTCGCTTATTCCAATGTAGTCGGAGTTCTCACAGAGCATGCATTTGGAGTCGATAACAATGTCATCGGGCACCTTTCTCCACTGGTCTGTCCCCAGACTGGACCAGTAACAGGCTGGGTGGGGGACCTAAGGGACTAGGAAGAAATCCACCGGGGCTGGGGTTTCAGCGTTTCTCCACATATATTTCAGGGCTTATATTGACATGTATATACATGCACACATAAATATCCTAAAAATTCTGTCCCGTTGTCAGACCAGAAGTCCCACTTTAAGGTTTTTCACGTCACAAATGCACAGGGAAAGTCTCCTTTCCCTCTGGTCTCAACTCGCATACCTTTTTTAATGAGCTGGCCGCGGTTTGCGCCCGCACTTGCCCGACCAGCTCTCAGCCTGCCTCCTTCACGCCGGTTTTTGCAAGTGCAGAATGCTTGCCTCCCTAGCCTTTGCCCCAGTGAGCTGACCTGAGCATCTCCCAGGGGAATGCACAGCATTCCTGCCAAGCAGGAGATTGCATTTTTTGGTCATGACTGTGCTTCCGAAGTAGGTATTTTAAATAAACATATCGCACACCAGGAAGAGTCAAAGCTTTTAAGGTCTTTAAGTCTTGAAAGGTCTTTGAGGAAGACCTAGAATGAAAGGTTAAAATGAAAGTATCGTGTTATTGGTGCTTTCATATCTATCCCTCCAATCACCCTGTGAGAGAAAATACATTCTCAGGCAGGGATGGTGAGAAGGGGCAGAGGGGCAGTAGTCAGCCAGCCCTTCCCCTGGAGTATCTACTTTGAGGGTGGAAATAGAAGGCAGCCTCAGCCCAGTGGGTCTGGCTGCCTTCTCTGAGCCCTTGTTGGCCAGCACCTGTCTTCAGACCCTTGCAGTGTTTTTCCCTGTGTGTCTGCCTCGGCTGGAGCTTACGTGTCCGCAGCCCCTCCGGCACCTCTGCCGCGTGGGCTGGCCTGCTCCTTGCTTTGACGGCTCCTCCTTGAGGTTTTTGTGAGCCACTTCAAACCCTTTTTTGGTGCAAGATAAATATATTACACGTATGTGTGGTTCATACTTGCATATAATTGGCATTAAATTATTGGGATTGGTTTTACCGTCACTCAACCAAAGTGCATGAGATCATTAGAGTCCCAGGGGTTAAAACTGGTTCCTTGAGGTACCAAGGACATTTCCTGGGTTATTCCACAGCCCCTACTTTATTGTACCTACCTAAAAATGGAATCTCATCCACCTGGATTGTTTCATAAAGTAGCCACTAACCACGCGTGGCCATTGAGCACCAGAACTATGCTGTAAGAGTAGAACACACACTACATTTTGAAAAATATCTCCGAAAGTGTTTATATTGATTATATGTTAAAATGATAGTATTTTCGCTACGTTGGGGTAAATAAAATACATTATTGAAGTTCATTTCACCTGTTCCTTTTCGCATTGTCCAATGTGACTACAGGGAAAGGCACCAGGACCTCGGTGGCTCCAGCTGCATTTCCAGTGGGCAGCGCTGCCATAGAAGGTCTCGGGGTCCAGCTCCGGTGCCACTGAGCTTGCTATCGCTAGGGAGCTGATTCTGTGCAGGTGTTTTATGACCAGGTGTCACTAACCTGATAACTAAATGGGATTCTTGGTTCCAACGAAGTTTATTTTCTGTGTTTAGCAAACCTCGGACAGCCAACAATTCAGAGTTTTGAACAAGTCGGGACAAAACTGAATGTGGTTGTACAGGACTCGCGGACCTTGGTCAAAGTGAACGGCACGTTCCTAAGCCTCCGGGACGTTTTTGGTGACGACTTAAGTTACACACTTTATTATTGGAAAGCTTCAAGTACAGGAAAGGTGAGGATTCTTTCCTTTGATTTTATGACTTGCTTTAAATTGTGGGTCCTTCACTTGTACAACCCACTCCTCCTCCGATTCCAAATGGCAGAATAGGCGGATGAGAGTGTTGGGTAGGGCGGGGCACCCACTGTCCTGTTTCTGCCTGACTTTGAGCGACCTTGTGACTTCGGGCAGGGCCCCCTTGGACACTCCGGTTCTTCAGCCGAGAGGGTGGACCAGATAATCTCCAAGGTCCCTGTCAGGTCTCGCATTTCTTTCTCTATCGAGGATCACAGAAACAAAATTTGTTTTCCATTCAATAATTAATGTATCATTTTTTCCTTCACTGCAAGTATCTTCTAAAGGGGCTAAGTTGGCCATATCTAGTCTTGGGGAAAGCATCCTCGGTAGCCATCAAGGGGCACTGTCTGGCCCTGCACACGTCAGATGTGTCCACGCAGGCTTTTACTGCACAGTGCCCAGGAGCGGAGGGGAACTCACGTGGGGCCCAGAGGAATTATGAACTCTCTGTCTTTTAACAGAAAACAGCCAAGTCAAACACCAATGAGTTTTTGATTGATGTGGATAAAGGAGAAAACTACTGTTTCAACGTTCAAGCAGTGATTCCATCGCGAAAAGTTAACCAGAAGAGTCCAGAAAGTCCCATTCAGTGCACGAGCCAGGAGAAAAGTCTGTTCAAAGGTGAGTGGCTCTCCCCAGCAGGCACTGGCACACAGATGCCTTCCGGAAGACTAGCCCCTCCCTCGCAACCAGGACGTGCTTTCATTCAGGGAAAAACCGTCTCGATTTTTCTTGTTTCCGTAAGGGGTTTTGGGGGAGTACTCATAATTTTAGGCATTGAGAAATGTTTCTGTGGTGTTCCCTTACAGTAGCAGGTGTTTTCTTGAGCATCTACTGTGGGCTGAGCTTCCTGCTAGCAATGGCGCACAGTCCATGCCTGGACGCGTCAATCACAGATTTCTCTGGGCGTGTTTTCATACTTAAATTCTAATCTTGTGGGCTTGTGGGGAGCATCCGGACCAGCTGTGAGCACCCACCATGGGCTGTGGCCACAGAGGGTAAACGGTCTAACCCACAAAGAGAAGGGATCGAGTCTCCCGCGTGCACCCACGTACATGTGTCCATGCACACACTGCGGCCCACACACGGGAGCAGGGGCTCCTAACTGGAACTGCCGTGGGTGTTCAGACACGTGCATGAGGCCGACAGCCTGGAGTCCCCGGCCAGGCTTTGGGAGGAAAGTGCTCTGAGTGCTTTCAGGGAATCCAAGTCAGAGGACAGTAATGGTGACCCAGCCCCTTGCTGAGAGGAGATTTAGAAATGTAAAAACACTTTAAAATAGGGTCTCTTCCATTTATTGGCACTGACAGAAGGAAAAGGCTCTCCTTCACTCGGGTCCTGTACCCTCTGGCCCATCGCACCCACAGCCCTCATGTCCACCCTCCTAAAAGGCAGCTCCAGTTCCGCTGCCCGTCTTCATGCACACCCCGATCGCTGCCTTCCAGGTCGCCTGTCTGCTGAAATGCGTCCTTTGAGAACCATTGTAAATGCCACCTCCACCAGGAAGCCTTCCTATTGCCCCAACCAGTTACCACCTCCCTGCACCTGAGTTCTGGTAGCACTCTGTGTCTGTCTTTGCACAGATGGTCCACCTTCTACTGTGATCATTGCCACCAAACGCAGCATTATTTTTAGCCACTTGTTTCTAACAGCTGTTCCTACTTCAGTCCACATGTACCTCCTCTGGACTATGAACATTATTTTTTACTGAATGGCCCATTTAATGCTTTTGGCCATTGTCAATTGCCCTAAGTCATCTACAGTTTGATAAATTCTTCCCTAACCAAAATGTGTTGTGGTGGAAAGAGTGGAAGAAGGAAATTCAAATCACGCAGAGACAGGGCGGTGCAACGGGGTTAAGCCCTCAGTTCCGCCCTCTGATACATGGGGGTCAAGCTCGCTCTCCTCGTTGACTTGACACCTTTTATTTTTCAGACAAGTTCTTCATCATCGGAGCAGCGGTGTTCGTGGCCATCGTCTTCATCACCACCCTGTCTCTGTGCCTGCACTACTGCAGGAAGGCCAGAGCAAGGCAGAGAGACAAGAAGAGCTCCCCGTTCTCTGTGGCATAGAGCGCAGGATGCTGAGCTGCCCACTCTGCAGAGCTTACGTCACACTGTGACCGAGAACTTCGAAGAGAACGGAATAGATGGAAACAAAAAGAGGTGTTTTGGAGCACCGAGACCCTTGGGCCCAAAGAAAGTTCATCTGGCTGTTCTCATGATTAACATTCTGGTTTCAACCCCAGCACTTGTCACGTTGGGATGTGATGAATGGTACGGCCGACCCCAAGACTTCTAAATTTCTTTTTTTAACACTATGGCCCCTTTTGCACATATCATGCTTCAAACTGAATGTTCTACACTCAAGACAAAACCAGGTCATCTGAGCAAAAACAAATGAACCAATGCCTTAAAAATTCCTGGGTGGACTTTTGGAGAACTTTTCCAGAGGTTGACTTCAAACGGGGCGGGGAGAGTAAAAATGGAAGTTGGGTGGACTTATCCTAACATATGTCTGTCTTTTTTCAATGTGGTGTTAGGTACTTCTCTTTTTTCAAGAGGTTGTTTGGAAGTGCAAAACAGCCAAGTTTTCCATGAATGTATTAAATGCAGGAGACCTCTGCTTTGGGCGCGTCCCTAACACGCGTCACGGTTTAGCACTTTGACTGACAGGAGAGCTGTTGATTAAACACTAGACAGTGAACTACGGTCTGTGTGTGTGTGTTCGTGCTGGACACACACACACAGAGTGTGACTCAAGGTACTTAAAGCTTACGTGATCAGTGTGTACATATTTATATCGTTTTGGGGAAGGTTTTGTATGTGGGGATTTGTATTTATAGAGGTGATATTGTTCTGTTTGTATATATTGAGATAATTTATTTAATATACTTTTCTATAAATAAAGGTGACTGGGAGTTGTGACCTTGGCATTTCTTACATCTTCCATTTGTCGTCTGTGATGCCGTCCCTGTTTTGGTTGGCTCAGCTACAGTAACAAAGGACCCTAAAATCCTCAGTGGCCCTGACAACGTTATTTTTGTATTCTTTTTATTTCTCACATTAGTTTGCTTGCTGTGGGTTAACTACAGCTGTTTTTAGTGTCATCTCGTTCTAGGACCCAAACTAAAGAGAAGCCCGGGTCAGGCCAGAGGAAAGGCAAAAAGAAGCTGGTAGAAACAGGCAGCCACATCTCCAAGCTTTAAGCCGCCTCTTAAAATTCATGCTCCATAGTGGCCCGCTGTCACTTCAGCTGCCATGACACTGGCCCAAGCAAGACACATGACCAAGCCTGACAATACCCTGCCTCCAGAGAAGCACCACAAGTCACAGGACAGTGGGCGGGATAGTGTCACCGGGAGGGTGGAACATACACAATCTACTGCAGGTTGAGAGGCAGAGATTTCCTGCCATAGGCCTTACATAGGCCTTCGTCTGAGGTGCAGATGATGGTTAGAGAGGAGAAAAACAAATTCTTTGGGTTACTGTCTTAAAAGAAAATTGGATAAAAGAACAATGTAAAATAGGGAGAGAGTAGAGTGGAGTCTCTAGAACTAATTAAAAGATCATTTTGGGCAGGACTGGGTCAAGTTCATGTTTACCGCTCTGCTAGGGTCACCATGCCGATGGGCTCTTAGTCATGATGGAGTCGGGCGCATTGCCTCCCACCAGAATGTAAAAACAGTGAGTCCTCCATTCACTTACAAATAAAGTATCACAGAACCATCCTGCTCTCCCAGCTGTGCTGAAAGAGGATTCCACCTCCAGATAAAAATGAGGTTCCTGGCACCTACTTGGGCCACAACCCGATCTGCTTCCTGCTGTGGAAGGCTGGGCCGGGACGGTCCAGGAAAAGCATCCAGATGGCACACCTACCTGGACGTGGTCCCACAGGGAGACCCTGAGCAAGCATGGAAATGAGCAAAGATTCAGTTCACTGTCCAGCCAGTCTTAATGTTAAATCTATTTTGTTCCTTTGCTAAAGAACTAAGCGTGGGCAACAAAACTGTAAACACAAAATGTTTGCTATAACATTATGTTCTAAGGAAGAATAGACAAAACAAACTTTTGACGTTCCCTAAAAATGGTAGCCTGGAAAGGTAAAAAAGGTACACGTTTTGAAGAAATTCAGGAAAACAGACTAGCGGACTGAGCTGGTTTTGTTGGTTGGTTTGCAATGATCAGTGTGTGGATGCTGGAGAGGATGAACCGTACAATGCATTGTGCCAGAAAAAGGGGGCGCATGTGCAGCAGAATCAACAGAAGGTTGGATGGGGCGTGTCCTGAAAGATGTGTGTTTTGCCCAGTATCTTGATTTCCTGCGGACGGGGCCACCCAGGTCAAAGAGCTTAGTTAGCACTGCTCAAGTATAAGACAAGTTCCCGGAGCCGGTGTCTGGCAGGGCACTTCCATTAGGCTGCGTGCTCCCTGCCAGGAATCATTACAGCGTTATGCAATCCTGTGGCCTTGTAATCTAAGGAATTTTAATGGTCCCACTAAAGAAAACACTGGCAAACTGAAAGCAGGTCTGAGTAGTAATGAGAGGGTCTGACTGTTCACAGGGAAGGAATCCATTGGGGATCCCAGTGAAACCTCACTGCAATGGACAGGAAGCTTCAATGCCACAAATTTTAGCCCTGTCTCAGGTTGCCACAGCTCCTTATCGCTGAGCCAAAACAGCTCCTGCTGCTAACAGCATCAGAGCACTGGAGCAGAAAAACATACTCCAGTTGTTGGCTGGTACCCAGGAGCCATACCGCCCTCCAGTGGGCCAAAGTCTTCTGCATGACTTACCCTGGCCCTTAAAGGGTCCCATACACCTGTTACTAAATGAAACTTGCATGCTCTGAAGAGAGACTTTTTTTACCATCTTACGTAATTGGCCAAGTTTGACTTACATAGAAGAAGCTTACACTTGTGGAATCCAAAAACAGTTTACCTTAATTACAGCTGATGGCCTCCAATCTAAGTACCTGTCTCTTGAATAAATAAACAATTAATCTCTATCCATCAAAGAGTAGATAAATGCATTCTCAAACGTAATTTTTACCTGCTTTAGGATGTGTGTATTTAGCATGTGTTATGTCTCTGCAGTGGTTGCCTGAGAAGGTTTATTGTGTTACAAGGGGACCTTCATTGTGATGTACACAGTGATCAGTTCTCTTTTCCCACAGCCCCTGCTTTTCAGGGGGGTGTTTGGGTGATTCTGGCTTTGCCATTCAGCACATTCTCATAGCTGCAGAAATCAGTTTAGGGGTCGGCACACGGCCTAACCTAGTCCAGGTGGGGGAAATCTCAGGGCTGTCCCCCCCGCCCCCCGCCCCGCCAGGGAATATTGGAATACTCTGTTTCTTGATGAACATAATGAAAAAAATGTGTAACTCCAAGAGCTACTGGCAATTATCTTGAGACCATAAAGGGAGCAGCCTCAACTGGAGCTGGCACACTGAAGAGCAATGCAGAGTGATGGAAAGAAACTAAGTCACCCAGCTACTGGAGCTGCTGGATCAAACCTTGCCTGAGGTTGTCGCCGTCTGTGGACTTTTCACAGGGTATAAGCCAATTAATTGTTTACACAAGCTTGATTCCGGTTTTCTTGACTGACTTGCGGTCGAAAGCACCCTAACAGATGCTGTGTAATTTGACTGTGGAATATAAACATGGAGGAAGAAGGTGCCTGTAATGTAAATTTCTGATACAAAGAGCTTCTAATGTAAAATGACACTCCTTCCTCAAATACTAAATGACTTTACACTAAAATTATCCCCTTCCCCGCAACTTCAGGTTCTTCTTTACTATTCCATCATTCTTGTTGGAACACAAACATACTGTATTGTTTCCTCTTTAAAAAATAGTCTTTCTTTGACCCTGTAAAAGCCCTCTTCTGGATCTCCACCTCACTCACTTCTCCTTGGACACCCCCCTCTTCCTTCTGACTTCTAAATGTCAGCTTACCTTCCCGCCCCAGTAATCACTCTCCAGGTGATACATCCAAGCCCACGGCTCTATCACCTGGCCCTGTCATGCTTCGTGTCCACAGCGCCTGTGTGCTGATGACTCCCAGAGGCACAGCTCAGCCCCCAGCCTCTTTCCTACACTCCAGAGTTGAACTGCAGCTCCAATTATTCACACATTTTACGAGAATGTTTAACAGGCATCTCAGTTTTAACATGGCCAACGAGAGCCTATTTCTCCCGCCCGCAAACCTGCTTCTCCCCCAATCGTTCCCATCTAAGAAATGTCACCACCGCTGGCTCGGGCAGAGCCTGTGGCGTCCTCGTTGACCTTCCTCCTACGCCACATCCAGGCCTTCAGCCAGCCTGTCTGCTCCCCCTCTAAGCCACATCCCAGCTCCAAAGGTTGCCCTCTTCTCCGCCATTCCTCTCCAAGCCCCTCTCACCGTCTCCTGGGTTATCGCACTAGGGTCCTAGCCGGCCTCCCTGTGTCTGCATTTGGTCCCCTACAGTCTGTTCTCACCACGATCAGAGTAATCCTTTTAAAATATATAAATTAGCCCTGGCTGGCATGGCTCAGTGGATTGAATGCCAGCCTGTGAACCACAGGGTCACTGGATTCCCAGTCAGGGCACATGCCTGGGTTGCCAGCCAGGTCCCCGATGAGGAGCATGTGAGAGGCAACCACACATTGATGTTTCTCTGCCTCTCTTCCTCCCTCCCTTCCCCTCTCTCTAAGGGTGGATGAATAAAATATTTTAGAAATGAAAAATATAAATAAAATAAAATATATGAATTGTGTTTTTACGGGTACTGTTCTCGACCCTCCATGAGGATTCTGTGGAGGGTTTGGCAGTGTGTCAGTTTGGCTAATCTGGAAGCACATTTCCGAGTCTGTCCCTGTATGATTCCAGATTCGTGCTAACCAAAAGAGAACCGTGCAGAGGATTTGAACCAGGGATGTGGAGCAGCAGCGTTTGAAGACCGATATGGTGAAAAGTGGGCTAGACAGACGCAGAGGCCCCAGCAAAGCCCAGGCTGTTCTCACTCCCCCTACTCTGTACCTGGCTTTTCTTCCTGACCTCTGACCCCTCTGGATCCCATGCCGAAAGAACAATTTTACATAAGCCTTTCTACCAGGTCTTTCTCGGGAGTCCAAGGAGGGAATGACCACATTGTTCTGTGGGGGTCCAGAAGAGGGGGGTGTGAGCTGACACTGTCTTTTCCTCCCACAGTCTCCCCAGGTTTCAGGGCAGAGCACCCAAGGACCGCTGAGCAGAGGCCAGCCCTTCACCATCTGGCCCCCCTCCGTGCTCCTGAGCCCTGAGTCCCAGCGCCCTCCAACACACAAGGCCCCTGGCGTGGTATAAACAGCAGTAATAGGCTGGACACAGTGATTATAACATTCCTCATTTTTCTGACACTTAATTAAGTGTAGACTCGCGTTCCACTGGATGGTAGACACCATTCCCAGCCATTTGGAGAGTCCCCCCAACAGCCAGTTTTTCCCTGTGGTTGTGCCCAAGTCCACCACCCCCGGTCCCACTGTTCCTACGGTCTAGGTCCCTCCACTTTCCCTCTCCTAGCCTCTCCCACCAGGTGGGGTGAGAACCTCGCTCTTATTTGTTGCTATTTTCTGTTTTTTTATTATTATTTTATATTTGTTTCAGATGTATAGCATAGTGGTTATTCAATTCACAGTTTACAAAGTGATCACCCTGATAGATCTAGTACCCACCTGACCCCATACATGGTTACTAAAATGTTACCGACTGCATTCCCTACGCTGGACTTTACACCCTGTGACTATGTTGTCACCACCCATTTGTACTTCATCCCTTCGCCTCTTCCACCCTGACCCCCAAGCCCCTGACCTGTGACAACCTCCTGTCTGATCCCTGTGTCTATGAGTCTGTTTCTGGAGGGTTTTGTTGATTTATTTTGTTCTTTAGATTCCACATATAAATGAAATTATATGATATTTCTCTCTCTCTCTGACTTACCTTCCTTAGCATAATGCCCCCTAGGTCCATCTGTGTTGTCATAAGTGATAAGATTCCAGTCTTTTTTGTGGCTAATATTCCATTGTGTGTGTGTACAAACGCTTCCTTATTCAGCCCTCTACTCATGGGCACTTGAGCTGCTTCCATATCTTGGCTATTGTGAATAATGCTGCAGTGAACACTAAAGTGTATATATCTTTTTTGAATTAGTGGGAATCACTGGGTCATACAGCAGTTCTATGTTTAATTTTTTGAGGGATCTTCACACTGTCTTCCACAGCGGCTACACCAATTCGCAGTCCCACCAACAGTGCATGAGGCTCTCCTTCTCTCCACACCCTCACCAACTCTTGTTGTTTGTTGATTTATGGATGACGGCCATTCCGTCAGGGGTGAAGTGTAATCCCGTTGTGGTTTCAATTTGCATTTCTCTGATGATTAGTGACGTTGAGCATCTTTTCATATGTCTGTTGCCCATCTGTATGTCCTCTTTGAAAAAACTGTCTACTCAGGTCTTCTGCCGATTTTTTAATTGGGCTGTTTGTTTTTTTAGTGTTGAGTAAGTAGTGAGAGTTCTTCACAAATTTTGTCAACTGTATCATTGGCAATATGCTCTCCCATTCAGTGAGTTGTCTTCATTTTGTTGATGGTTTCCTTGGCTGTGCAAAAACTTTTTAGTCTGATGTAGGCCCATGTTTATTTTTTCTTTTGTTTTCCTTGTCCAAGATGATATATCGGAAAAAAATATTAGTAAGAATAATGTCAAAGAATTTAGTGCCTATTTTTCTCTAGAAGTTTTATAGTTTCAAGACTTACATTGAAGTCTGGTTTCTTTTTCTTTTTTTTTTTTTTTGCATGTACCTGTCCAATTTTTCCGACACTATTTATTGAATTGATTATCTTTACCCCATTGTATGTTCTTGCCTCCATGTCATATATTACTTGACCACAGAGGTATGAATGTATTTCTGGGCTCTCTATTCTGTTCCATTGGCCTATGTATCTGTTTTTACACCCAGACCATTCTGTTTTGATTACTACAGCCTTGTATTATAGTTTGATATCAGGTAGCATGATTCCTCCAACTTTGTTCTTCTTTTTCAAGATTGCTGTGGCTATTCAAGGTCTTTTGTGGTTCCATATAAATTTTAGAGTTATTTGTTCTAGTTCTGTGAAAAATTCCATTGGTATTGTTTTAGGGATTGCATTGAATCTGTAGATTGCTTTGGGCAGCATGGACATTTTAAGGGTGTTCATTCTTCCTATCCATGAACATAGTATATGCTTCCACTTATTTGTTCCTTCAATATTGTTCTTCAATTCATTATAATTTTCCAAGTACAAGCTTTTTACCCCCTTTGTTAAATTTATTTCTAGGAATATTTTTTGATGCAATTGTAAATGGAATTACTTTCTTAATCTTTTACTGGTAGTTCATTACTTGTGTATAAAAGTATAACCTATTTCTGAATATTT
>VMDR010027129.1:0-13711 GCA_007922815.1 Macrotus californicus
TATAAAAGGCATGCATGTGGCTGTAGGAAGCTGTATATTCATGAGCTGTTTGACCTTTGCTAAAATGCTTGCATATAACAGACAACTTTCAGTAACTTACCCTCCAGTTTCCATCCAAAGACAGAATGACTAATTTGGTTAGAATTTGTAATTAATACAGCTGATTGAGACTATACTAGACTCAGTAATGGCAGACAAATGCAACTGTGGATTTTGTTTTTCAAGAAAAAAAGAAAATGGTTTCGACCTAAAGTGTCAGTTTGTTCCAGAATAAGAAAGAGTAAAGGAAAGATAAAATTTGGGTATGGATAACAAATTGAAGAAGGATGAAGGAAGGGAATTTTATTTCTCTTGATTTATAAAACTGCAGCCTGGAAAGAAGCGATATAAGTCTGTTAGAATTTTGGCAAATTTCTTGCTGTTTTGATGGCTTTATACACAAGATGATTTAAGGGGAAATAAAGGAGACAACGAAATGTTTGCTAACAAATTTTCTATTATTGCAAAGCTATAATTTTGTTTTTCTTGCTGTTAAATGATAAACTGGCCTTAGAGCTTTTAACTAGTGGCAGAAAGAGGTTATTCTCTACCTTTCACATAATCTGCACAGAGAGTGGAAATTCCAGGTGTCGCCTGAGTAATTTCTCTGCTTTGTGTGATTTTTTTTTGTTCTGCCTTACAAGCATGTGCGGCATGAAACATTTCGGTTACGTGGGACCATGTATATGATGGTGGTCCTACCAGATTGATGACAACGGAGCTGGATATCCCCTGTCCACTAGTGATGTCGCTGTGCAAGGCACTTCTCACGTGTGTGTGTGGTGATGCTGGTGTAAACAAACCCACTGTGCTGCCCGGCGTATAAGAGTATTGCATGCACTATTATATTTAGTGCATATGCTTGATAAAGAGAAACCACTGTGTCACTGCTTTGTGTGTTCACCACGGTTCATTGTCACCTTAGAGTGTACTCTTTTACCTACAAAAGTTGTTTGCTGTGACGCAGTGTGTTGTGTTACACAGCAGCAGCCTTGTGTATCTTGTGTTCAGCATGTCTCTCGAACGTGCCATTTCCTCTTTTTTAAAATATATTTTATTGATGATGGTATTACAGTTGTCCCATTTCCCCCCCTTTACTCCCCACCGCCCCTCCCACCCTCTCCCACCTGCATTCCCCACCTTTATTTAGTTCATGTCCATGGGTCACATATATAAGTTCTCTGGCTTCTACATTTCCTGTACTATTCTTAACCTTCCCCTGTCTGTCTTCTAGCTACCATTTATGCTTCTTATTCCCTGTACCTTTTCCCTCATTCACCCCACTCTCCGTCCCCACTGATAACCCTCCATGTGATCTCCATTTCTGTGATTCTGTTCCTGTTCTAGTTGTTTGCTTAGTTTGTTTTTGTTTTTGTTTTTATTTTGGTTGTTAGTAACTGTGAGCTTGTTGTAATTTTACTGTTCATATTTTTTATCTTCCTTTTCTTAGATAAGTCCCTTTAACATTTCATATAATAAGGGCTTGGTGATGATTAACTCCTTAAACTTGACCTTATCTGGGAAGCACTTCATCTGTCCTTCCATTCTAAATGATAGCTTTGCTAGATAGAGTAATCTTGAATATAGGTCCTTGCCTTTCATGACTTCGAATACTTCTTTCCAGCCCCTTCTTGCCTATAAGATTTCTTTTGAGAAGTCAGCCAATAATCTTATGGGAACTACTTTGTAGATAATGTTCTCCTTTTCTCTTGCTGCTTTTAAGATTCTTTCCTTATCTTTAATCTTGGTTAATGTAATCATGATGTGCCTTGGTGTGTTCCTCCTTGAGTCCAACTTCTGTGGGACTCTCTGAGCTTCCTGGACTCCCTGGAAGTCTATTTCCTTTGCCAGATTGGGAAAGTTCTCCTTCATTATTTGTTCAAATAAGTTTTCAATTTCTTGCTGTTTCTCTTCTCCTTCTGGCACCCCTATGATTCTGATGTTGGAATGTTTAAAGACATCCTGGAGGTTCCTAAGCCTCTCCTTGTTTTTTTTGAATTCTTGTTTCTTCATTGTGTTCTGGTTGAATGTTTCTTTCTTTCTTCTGGTCTACACTATTGATTTGAATCCCAGTTTCCCTCCTATCACTGTTGGTCCCCTGTACATTTTCCTTTATTTCACTTAGCATAGCCTTCATTTGTTCATCTAATTTGTGACCAAATTCAACCAATTCTGTGAGCATTCTGATTACCAGTGTTTTGAACTCTGCATCTGATAGGTTAGCTATCTCTGCGTTGCTTAGTTGTATTTTTCTGGAGCTTTGATCTGTTCTTTGTTTTGGGCCTTTTTTGTTGTTGTTGTTACGGTGCACCTGTTACGTAATAAGGGGCAGGGCCTTAGGTGTTCACCAGCTCGGGGCAACCCACGTGGCTGCATTGTGATGCTGTATGTGGGGGAGGGTCCAAGAGGGAGCAATGCCCCTTGTTCAGCTCTCTGCAGGCTTTTAGTCACTTCCCCTGCTACTCACAAGCAAATTGGACCCTTCTGGTGCTGATTCCCGGGTGGGTGGGCTTGTGTATGTTCTAGGACCCTGTGGGTCTCTCCAATGGACTCTCCTGTGAGGCTGGGAGTTTCTCCCACTGCCACCTCAACCCCCACAGGTGTTTTCAGTCAGAGGTTTGAGGCTTTACTTCCCTGTGCTGGAGCCCTGGGTTGCGTGGTCTGTCTCACTCCCCAGTTGTTCCTCCTGGTTTATCTGCACACGGGTGTGGGAACGCCTGGTCCGCCAGCCACCACCTTGCCTCGAGTCCTCTCTGCCCGGCTGCCTGTCTCTGCCCCTCCTACCAGTCTGGATGAATGTTTCTTCTTTAACTCCTTGGTTGTCAGACTTCCATATAGTTTGTTTTTCTGGCAGTGCTGGTTGTTTTTTGTTTTTAAATTTGTTGTCCTTCTTTTGGTTGTGTGAGGAGGCACAGTGCATCTACCTACACCTCCATCTTGGCTGGAAGTCCCATTTCCTCTTGTGCTTGATTTACTCTCATGTTGTCTTATAAACTTGGTAGAACTTAACCACAGAGTGTTTCTAAAGTCTACGGCCGTGTACAGTGATGTCCTAGGTCTCCATGTTCACTCACTGCTGACTCACTGACTCCCCAGGGCAACTGCCAGTCCTGCAGGCTCTGTTCATGGTAAGTGCCTTATACAGGTGTACCCCTTTTTGTCTTTTAGGCTGTTTTCACTGTACCTTTTCTATGTTTAGGTACACAAATACTTACTGTTGTGTGACAATTGCCTACATGACTCAGTACAGTAACGCGCTATACAGGCTTGTAGCCTGGGAGGAACAATAGGCTGCACCGTGTGGCCTTGGGGTACCACGTGGGTTTGTGTGGGTGCGCTCTGTGACGTTGTAACAATAGCACACACTGACTCACTTCTCAGAGCATCCCTGCCATTAAGTGGTGCATGACTTATTTAAAAACAAAAACCGAGGTTCTGTCAGTTGTAAAAGAGCTAAGTTTCTTAAAATTGTTTTGCCTTCTATGTTTATCTCAAACTATTTTACTATCATTTTGGTTAAAAATAACCAGCTGTTGTTTCTCAGCACCCATGCTGCTGCTACTTACATAAAGTGTCTACCTTTCCTTTGATAAATTTTTGAGTTTGCCTCTCCAAGATCGGATTCTAAGTTTAGAAAGGAAATATTTCCAGGATGCCTTGTACACTTACAATTATCTTTGAGATTTTCCAGAGGGCCTTTGGAAGATCACCAAGATTTGTTACTTTACTTTATAAAAAGAAGGATGCTAGAAACAATCACGTTTCTTTGGTATTTTCCATATTTCCTAATTAGCTCAGTACTGTTCTAAGAGCAGCATGAGAAGCATTGTCAAGCCTTCCCTAGGTTGTTGGTATGGGTAAAATGTTATTAATATAAATATTTCAGATATTGTATACTTTATGGAAAGGCCCTGGAGATTTGTTAATGTCCTTACTAGTATATCCTTACCCTGAGGGAAAATACTGACCAACTTTTTAATGAAATAATTATGTAGAATACCACAGTAGAGAATTTTACTCTCTTTATTCTGATATTGTTAGTATAAAAAGCTAATCACGAGCAGTCTCATCATCATTTCTGCTTTTACTGGATGCTTTTCTGAAGGTTGTGCTCTAACCTCAGAGTCTTTAAATGTCAGAGCCTTATAGAAAACCTCATAGGAAGCTACCCAGAGTACTAGGCACTCTTAACTACTGCCACTATAAAGAGTAGACTCTTGAGTACAAGCTTCATGCTTGCACCATTTTAACACCTTTCAGACTATACAAGTAAACTGAGTCAGAATGTCTGGATTCTTAAATTCCAGATTCTTCTCAATGCAGACACTTCATGAAAGTCCATTGCTTGACTCAAGATCCTGGGAAATAAGAATTACATAGGACTGCATGAGCTGATGAGGGAAATTTTAGTTGTGGTCATTTGTGTGGATATTGTTGTATTATTGTTGATATTTTATTTTTATGGCTACATACAGAGCCCCTTTCTCTTTCTTGTTAAGCTTCTAACCTTCAATTTAGTAGTCTGTGTATCAGTAAACTGAAATGAAACTGTTTAAAATGGTGTCTGATTGTCTCCGATGTCCTCAGAATTCAGAAACAAATACTTTCAGTGAGTTTCCATACCTTTCAGGACAAAATAGTTACTGGCCTAGATTCAGTACGAATCTGTCCTTTTTGCCAAGATACAATTGTATAAATAGATTGTTCAACCAGAGCCATACCTAGCGGGTTATATTTGAGAGTAATGTTCTTAGGTATAAGAAGTCCATGTTAAGGAATAAACAGTTCACTTTATCTGTGGAGCTAATGCCAACAAAGCCCTCCCTGCAAAAGTAGCCTGGTCTCTCTCCAGGACCCAATCTGACTGGTGGTGAGGAAGGTCACTTCCTGGAAAGCTCAGGACTTTAGCAAATTTTGCAGACTTCAAGAAGGGAGGAATTTACCCAAACTTAGTGATACCGTAAGTGAAATCTGGTGGAAAAACTTTCTCAGCTTAGTCCCCTAGCCTTGGAGTAGGGGAGTGAATAATCGAGGCTGTTCCAGTCTGAGGTCCCTTATGAAGGCTTCTGAATAGAAGGGAGGATTTTTTTGCCTAATTAGCTGCTCAGTAATATAAGGCTCTAGTTTTGCAGAGAAAACTTGAGGCCTATACAATTAAACTGCTGCATGTGTCTAAATAATCAGGGGAAACCTAAGATCAGCCTTTTTCTGATCAAGAATAATCTTTAAATATCATTTATGATTCCAAGGCAGAAGACAGAAAAGTTATCTGAAACTCAGAAATAAAGAAACAGGGGAGGCACATTCTCCTCCCTACTAGGGAGAATTCTTGGGTTGCACCCCAGATGGACTAAGTCAGAGACTCTGGGGTAGGATCTGGCAGTCCGTATTTCAACAAGCCCCTAGTGATCCTGATATTCGCTAAAGTTTGAGAACATTACTCCAGGGGAAACCGCTTAAACTCAAACTCACTGTTTACTACTGAGGAAAGGTATCAGACTCAGTGAAGTCGCACATTGTATCACAGATCTCTGTCTGGTAGAGAGGCAAGTGATTTCTGCCCAGTGGAGAATGTAGTCTCAAAGGTTATGGTTAAGGCCTTGTTCGACATTAACTAGATGTGCCTCTAGCTCAGCGATCTTACACTGACATTACCCGAAATAGCTAACTCTTGGAATTAGTTTTAACATCTTACTAATTTTCTTACTAATGAATGAGTTGCATATAATCTTTAATGGGTGTTCATTTAGTAGTTACATGAGAACAATAGTTTTCATTCTTTAGAAAATTATTATCAGTGTATTTCGTACTGTGGCAATAATGAGCCCTAATACTAGGCAGTGCCTTGATGTGAGGGCTGTGATCTGTTTTTGCTCAGTATGTTATCCTAACATCAAGCATGGCGTCTGGTTCATAAGCTCCAAATAAATATTTGTGCAATCAATAAACACCACCTAAAAGGTATGGGATTTTTAGGAGGAATTTTACAACTGGCCCTTCAAGTGTCATTCCTGTTGTTTTAATTCACTTGTATTAGTGTCTACTTCCTAAAGGGATTCTCCTGGGGTTTGTTATCAGGGACCCTGAGGCAAAAGATGATAGAATTGGAAAGGGAAATGTTCTTTAACTATTCTCTGAGATCTGTTGGTTGTCGGGACCAGGAGTGAAGGAGTTATTTCAGACAGCCTCAGCGTAGGTCACTGGGCTGCTCTTTAGTTGCAGAAAGCACGTGCAAGCCATACTCAAAGTGCTGTGCCCCCATGGATCCCTGGATTTTGTTACCGTGTTGTATGAACAGGAACTCACACTTCATGGGCATGTGCCATTAATAAGAAAAGGAAGCAGATGAAAATGTGAATGATTTTAGGTAAATCGCTGGGAAGTGCTAGAAAACCGTTGCCTAACCGACAATGAGTGAAACACCAGCACTGTTTTCAGTGCCGTTAGATTGCCTTTGGAGTGAAGGTCTTTGGTTCTTCTCTCTCTCTGGTTTCCCTTTAGGCACATTTTTCTCCTGCATTTCAGGTGGTCTGGGGACAACTGTGGGTTGTTAACCAGTCATCCCCTTCTGCCCCCCAACTCCATGTAGTGGTATATTTATATCACATGCTAAACAAATGTCTGCCTCCTGGAAATTTAAATAATGAGCAGAATGATAAACAAGGGGATTTAAGCTAAACAGTACCACAGCAGCATCCAAGATGACTGGTCGTGATATCCTGATTGAGGTCCCTTGGCCTGTTTCATTTCTCGGTACAAAACTTCAAATTACATTGCGTGCTTCCTCAGCTTTTCCTTTCATTCTGTATCTCTCAATTACTTCCTCTGTGCTTAAATGAGCTAGATAGTTTATGTGGTTTACAACCAAAGTATCATAACTAATATAACATACATTGTCCAGATGAAGTGACTTAACCCACGCCCCACGCTCAGGGGTCAAGTCGACTTCCAGCCCGTGGCTCTCTTCTAGATTCTGGTGTAGCACAGGTTTGCAGTGTTCCTTCAGTAGAATTAAAGAGCATCTGGCTGTTACTGAAGGATTGACTACTTCACAGAAGACACTTCCTACTCAAAAGCTTACTTACAAGAGAAAAATATTCTAAATATCTTTCTAGAAATGACAATCAATAAATCTTAGTTAATTGACTTACATTTAATTTCTTTTAATTATATTGTTTGACCTAATGGAGTGTCCTGGCAGGACATTAGGATTAAACTAAAAACCCTAAAGGAATCCCTTAATAACCTTATTTAATTAAAAAAAAACACTAGCATGGGAACAGAAAATGTACTTTATTTATTTATAACATTTTGTAAACAATCACACTGTGCATTTTTAATTCAATAATAACAAAATTTTTTTTCTATGGGTTTATAGCAAACCCTATATAAAGTCAATGAGTTAATACAAGAGTAAAGATGAAAAGGACAGAATAATTTCTGAAAATGTTAAATTACAGCACTCGATACAAAGACAGATAACAATGTACCATAAAAATTTACATGCCACAAAACATTAATTTATAATTTTAAATATGCCATAAAACATTTATAAAAAAGCATCCACATTAATTTTACTATAAACCAGTGAATTACTCAGAAGAATATTTATTAAAACTTAGTAAAAATCAGTAAATATTGCAACTGAGGTAAAAACTTGAAAGTAAACAAAACTATCATTTAGAAGGGCCAAAAAGTGAATGGAAGGGCAGACACACTTTGCTGACGCTCTCTACTCTCGGATATTTTGAAGCAGCTTCAATAAGTGTGACTCAATAACCTGTTGAACTAGAACAGACAGGTGATCAAGACCAAACATGTTGATTTCAACATTTTAAAAAGAATTAGCAAATTCAACTTTACATCCCCAACTTTTTCCTAAAATGAAGTTATTTCTAAGTTGGATATACTCATATTCTGTGGGCAATACGATACTTAAATAGACTTAAAATTTAGCCTATCATTGACTTACTAATTGCCCAAGTTACTAAATTTTCTATTCTTGGTTTCTAAATGTTGCAACTGAAGGAGAGTCAGAGTACAAGGTTGTTCTAAGGAACAGAAAAGGGCAACTAGACAGCATTTTATAGTTTGCTATGAAAATGTTAAACACACCTTATAAACAGGCGTGCGCTCATCTTCCAGCAACTAATTATTTGGGTTGGTGAAAAGTAATAGTAACAAAACCCATTTCTAGACTTCATGGGAATTTCTTGATTTTGCCCACAGTCAGGAGTTAGAATGACACGCAATGTTCTAGGACTACAGCAATGAGAATGGTTTGGATCGCTGGTTTGTATTATTTGCAGAGCTTTACTAAAATGAAACCTGAGCATTCTACAGTAAAACACTTACCACTTCTATAGCCCAGGGCTACAGCTAAATCCATAGAATTATATCCAGAGTCGGTTTCAATTGTTGGGTCAGCTCCATTTTCTATAGCAAAATAGAAAAATCTACATAAACAAATGAAAATGTGGATATGTTTGTCTATTACTAGCTGGTGTACAAATAGCAAGACAGATTTTCAGCAAATCTGGAGAGTATCTTCAGGATGATCTGACAAAGTACAGGGTACATGGAGTGAGAGAATTCACTCTGGGGGGTCCAGGGGAAGGCACTTCAAACAAAGAGCATCCTCTAGCGCAGCTGAAACTTGCAAACGACAACAGATAGAACGTAGGCATAAAGACTCTGCAGACAAGAAAACAACCGTGGAGTCACACGTGACCTCCAAACGGAAAGCAACCAGGACAAATGCTCCAGTGCAGGCATGCAGTGTGACGGAGCTGCCGCTCCTTGGGCAACGCGGTGGCGGCAGGTGCTCCATGGTGGAGAGCAGCAGGATTAGGGTATTTAACAATAACTGATGATTCTGCTGAGTAATACTCAGGGAGGTCAGCTTATAAAAAGTAAAATACAGTACTCTTGGCATTTTCTAAATATTTTCATTTTTATCTGCTTACCTAAGAGCATTTTTACACATTTCACATGATTTCCATGCACAGCATAAAGCAAAGGTGTGCCTCCATTCTATAAAAGGAAAAGGTGATTTAGTTTTTCAAGATGAGCAAGATTTGAAGAATTTAATATTGCTGTGAGAAGTTTTACTAAGAATTGGGCATGTAAAAGTACCTTAAGGTAATTTTAATATTTTGTGAAGAGTATGTAAATCAGAATTACTGAGTTTATGTTATTAACTTTTTCTAGGTGTTTCATTAACTAATTAATTATTCTTCCAAGTGTTTGATGAAATTTATTATGTCTCCCCAGACCAGATAAATCCTTGAGTTTGTTACCGTAATTTACAAATCAGTGTCCCAGACTCACCCAATCGTATTCATTGACATCAACTCCACAATCAAGCAGCATTTTGACGATATCGGTGTAGCCTTTACTACAGGCCAGAGACAGTGCACTTTCCCGACCTTTTCCTAAAAGCTGGGGATCAGCGCCCTGGCGTGGGAAGTGGAGATAAAAGACTTTTCAATTCATGCAGACAAGAATATCATTATTTCCGTCAACAATAATTACAGTCCAACACTCAGGTCAGGTGACGCTCTGGGCTACCAAAGAAATAACGCAACTTCTCGTCATCACGGTTGTCTGGGTGCCTCCTTCCTCTACCTCTGCCCGAGCTACCCCTCCGCTCTGCAGCCGAGCTGCAGCTCCTCCATGGAGCTTCTCCTGCAAGGCTGACAGCGCTTTTGGGCCCACGGCACTTCGAGGGGCTGGGCTTGGCCTCTCACTGTTTCACGCACGATTAGTCTTATCTGCCCAACTAGATTCACGTTCCGCAAGAATGTGCAAAGCATTTAAAATTTTTTTGGATCCTCTACCATTACATCTAGTTGGCTGGAGATACCAAAACTTTACTGACGACTTAACTGAACTTAAGTAACTGTACATATACATTTTCTTAGGCATTTTCCTTACATTCTGAAGTAGAAACTCTACCACAGCTATTTGCCCGTGTGCTGCAGCCCACATCAGAGGAGTAAATCCTTCTTCATCCGTGTGATTGATAACATTTTCTATTTAAAAGAAAAGCAATTTTTGTGATCTAATTTCACAACCACATATTAACATCACTATGAAACACTGGCATTCTGCAAAGCTGACTACATTACTCTGTGAGGAGGACTTCCTGCTGACTTTCGCTCCCTGTCACGTGTTGTTGCAGTTTGCAGTCTGACTGTATTAATATTGTCTCAATGCACACAACGAGTTCAAACAGCACACGACTTAAAGTGTAAACGTGAGACACGGCACAATTCTAGGTACAAGTCTACAGAACAATGGGCTCAGAATCAGGAGACCAGAGCTTGGATTCTGGCTCTGTCACTTTCTAAAAGTGTGATTCTGGGCATGCCACTTAATTTCTCCAAAACACTGAATAAGACCTTGCTTATCTCAATGTGTAGTTGGGAGAATTACAATAAGAATGAGCTTAATATAATAGCCCTTAGCATTACATAAATATATACTATTATAAAAACTCCAAAATCTTATTAAAGCATGTTCTAGTCTATAGCTAGCATTGCTACCTTTGAATTTCGTTCATTCTGGGTGGTTGCTAAAATAATACAATGTGAATGAAGACTGAATAATTTGAAAGGCAGATATCAAGAAATTCTACCTTGAGCCCCATTTTGTTCCCCAGATTTTAGTCTACTAGTTTTGAAGTCCACAGATCTTCCCTAACATTTATTTAGTAGCTTGAGAATGAAACCTTCAAGTATTTATAAACAAACAGAAATATAATGATGAATTCTTTCTTATAAAAGAATAACATGATTAAAAAAGTAAACATCTTTTATCATGCATACTGTATTCAACCCATAAAGTTGAGACAACTAACTTTTTGACAAACGAAAATAAATGTGAAGCTCGATCTTTATCTCACTACCACCAAAACACACTTCATGTGTGTCAAAGATTGTAAAGTAAAAAGGAAACCACAGAAGTTCTGGAACAAGGCATGAATAAATTCATTAATAATCTTAGAGTATGAACTCCTTTCTAAGCAGGACATAAAACTCAGAAGTCACCAAGACAAAAGTAAATTTACCACTTAAAAATATTAAGCATTTGTTTGAAAAACATCACAAAGTCAAAGGAAAAATGACAAACTGGAAACATGCAACATCAGCAACAAAAACCAGATTTCTTTAATTTTGATAAGGGTTCACAGAAATAAACACAGAAGGAAATTCAAATATACCATAATCTAAACACTGTAAACAAAACCTATATGAGATACTGTTTTTAGATGAGTCTGATGATATCCTGTGTCAGTGAGGGTAGGGGAAATAGAAACTCTAGCTCTGGTGTGAAGGCAGGACAAATACCTGGCAATAAATATAAAAATAAAAATTCATATACCTTTTCAACCAGAAAATATTCTTGAAGGAATTTACCCTATGGACATATTTTAAAAGAATGGCAATATTGTTACTTAGTAGCAACAAATGAATCAACCAGCACCAGGGCGACTAGTTAAAAAATAAAGTGTATATGTGTGTGCCACATACTGCAAAGTCATGGACCTATTAAAAAGAATAAAATTGGTCCTTGTGTGCTGATAAGAAAAGGTTTCCAAAATATTAAGTGAAAAAAGTGAAGTGCAATATTTTTCCTTTTGTGTAAATAAGAAAAAGCACATCTATATTCTCACAATATGACTTCAAATATAAATGGAAATGTTTTGTAGAAGTTTTCTGAAAATATAAAAACTTATGTTTCCTTTTGAGGAAAAGGCTAGGCTTATAAGGGAAGCTATAACTTTTATACTTTCAAGTCTTGCCTTGTGAGATTATACAACCGTTTTTTTTTTTGTCTTTATACTTCTCTGTATAAAAAGAAAAAATAACAAGTCTAATAAATCCTCTTAAGTTTGTTTTAAATACATTTAAAAAAATAGGCTATTACCTTGTTCAATACGAGTGGCCAGGTACAGCATCTCTCCCTGAGCAGCTAACTGGTGAACAGATAAAGCTGAAACAGCACCACAGAAAGCTTCATGTTTATACACATTCATCATCCCGTTGTTCACGTTTGTGCAGCGATTTTCTTTTCTAAAACAAAAACTATCATTCTATTGCTTAAAAAAAAAATCTAACTAAAATATACCCTAACATTGCAAATAGTCACGCTGTATCTGAGAAGTGACTCCTATATGTTCAATGTAATTCTGACATTTGCAAAGTGTTACTGATCTTATCAATCAAAGAAATGGCTTAGGTATTTAATTTCTAAAATGCCATCTCTTCACCCAAACTTATGAGGAAGTTGGGTCTAACAAAGACACACCTTTCATGTTTTCGTTGATTAAATCCACTGAGGTCCCAAGTGTCATTATTCCAGGACTCCATGGGCTTTTCTCACGTTTAGGAGGAGTGGGGCAACAAATGGACAGCCGGCTCTGGGAGTCAATTCTTGAGGGCAGACCTAGCTGTGGTTAATTTGACACGTGCCCTTGGATAACTGATCAAACAGTTTTGTCTGTAACGTGAGGTATGCGAGCCACATGATTTCTAGATGTTTTGAGCTCAAAAATTCTATGGTTGAAATATTTTAAGACAATCTCTATTTTAAACAAAGATAAACAAGCACTGTTTTATGATACTTAAAAATGAGGCACTTAAAATTATGATATTTTAAAAACAGGCACTTAAAAATTAGTATCACTTGATCCTTGACTGCAGTGATGTGGTTGGGGGGCCTACATGCAGACAGGAAGGCAACTGGGAGGCACCTGCAAATTTATACAAGACAGAGATGACCAAGAGGTGGAGTAAGCCATATGCTACGGCATGCCTTTCAAAGTCAAGAGGGATACAGTGTTTCCAAAGTAAAAAAATATATTTTACTATGCATTAGACTATAGATGTATTTACATTGTATTTTCACATGTAGTTCCTAACATCAAATTGCTAACTTGTTTTGGTATATTCTGTCTGCTATACAGAATTTAGTATACAGAAAAACTTCACTTTACTTCTTCGAGAATGATTATACACCTTAAAAAAACCTGTAGACTCAAAGTTTTTTTAAAAGGTGGTTTAGTACTTATATTTAAATTAAAAATTACAACAGAAATCACTCTGCTTTTACTACAAACACCTTGTGGATCAGCGATCTGGTTGATAAGCAAAATGTAAAAGCCTTGTACTCCAAGAACACAAAACACAATGTCTTACTTTGCACAATGTTTAGAATAACTAACCGTTTTTATAGTAAACTGTAAGGGTTTTAAGTATATTTCAATCTGTATTTGTTTTAAACAGAGAAACATAAAATATGAACAATCTGAATATACAGTAATCTGGGAAACAAATTTAAATTACTAAAACTATGAGCACATCATTTCAGTTTTCCAAAATGGAATATGTATTTAATGAAAATAACATTTCAAAGCCAAACTCCTGAAACCATTATATTAGTAACAAGAACAGTTGAACACATTGGTGGGAAATACTTACCATTTGCTAACAGAGGTGTGGTTGAGACTTCATTTCCTCGGTGCTTGTTGGTTAGGGTAGTTGACTGTTTCACCGGTGAGAAGTGCTTTGTGGTAGAGGGAGTGTAGACATGCCTCACTTGGATCCCCGGAGAAGGAGATGTGTGGGTATTGCACTCAGCTAAGAAAATAAATTAAACACATTCAAAC
>VMDR010027130.1:0-13714 GCA_007922815.1 Macrotus californicus
AAAAATCTTCTTGGGCACAAAAAATTCAAAAGTAGATTAGATATATTTGATTGGATACACATTTTTAAAAATGTATAATTTAATACACTATAATACTGAGACATCCCTATTTTTCCAACATCTCTATGGTAGAACAGATTTTATTTTTCTAGGTTATCAGATGAGAAAACAGAAGCATATTATGTTAAATTATGTGCTTGCGATCATATATCCAGGGAATTTAAAACTCCATTCTTTCCTCTTTGTGCTTTCCAAAGAGAGTATGTTTAAAATTACTTCTCTCTCACCACCTACCTTGTAGTAAAAGGATTATCTTTATAAAGTTGCACTTATCTGTAATCAGATTTTATGAAGAAAAACTTATTCACACTGAATGTAAATTATACCTCAATTTTTAAATGTAGAGAAGATAAAATAAGATTGGGGAAAAAACCCCTCTGTGAGAACTTCAGGCAAATAAGTGAGTACATTCAGAATAGGCTGTGGAACGACACTTTAGATAGAACAGAGTAAAATACTTTGGTCTTTTAAAAAAGGATGGGTACTGTTATGTTAAAAAATGTATATGCGCTATCACCCCAATGCACATTTGGTTTGAATAATTTCTACATCCTCAAAGACAATCTCTCTCTTAGGAATTAATCCACTTAGGAAATTACTTCCTAGGACTTGTTCTAAAAAATGAAAGGGACTTATCTATCACATTTGCTCTGAGGGGAAAATGGTGTGCTTCAGATAAAATATTGCAGTGACCAAAATACCTCCATCTGTCAACTTTCTATTCCTCTCATTTAGTTCACATCATGCACTTTGGCAGGATTCATGGGAGAGAAGCAGACAAGACCCTATTTTTACCATTGCTGAAAGCATGCCAATTTGGCAACGGGTGAGACAATGGGCACTCACTCACACTAAGAGTATAAATTGGTCCAGCCTTTCTGGAAGGTAATTTGGCAATATATAGGATATCAAAAATTAAATATGCATATCCTCTGGTCCAGAAATTCAACTTCTGGGAATTTATCCCAGTAAACGAATCGCACAAATATGTGCAGATGTACATAAAGGTCCTCCATGAAGCATTGTTTACAATAAGGAGGAGCTGGAAACCACCTAAATCTTTTGTTGCTGGTGGACTGATTAAATACATTATGGTGTATCATTTTTTTAAACAGTTTAATCAGTCAACTTTTATTTCCCAAAATGGGTCATTGCCCTGTAGGTTAGTCAGAGCCTGGGTTCTAAAAACGAAAAGAACTAGAGGTAGCTAAGGACTTTCTAAGTGATCTTCCCCTGCTAACCCCGACCCCAATCATCTTAGTTCACTGGTTTACTTTTTAAAAAATATTATTTTTCAATTACATGAAAGAGCCTGGAAGGTAGGCTGGAAACTCTCAGGAAGGGGTGGACACTTCAGTCCACAGGCAGAATGTCTTTTTCTTTAAGGAAACCTCCATTTTGTTCTCAGAACTTTCAACCAATTGGATCAGGTGCACCCACATTCTAAAGGACAGTGCATTGTACTTTCCTCGATGTCAGCCGATTGAAGGTGTTTATGACATTTACAACCTACCTTCTGCACAGAAACACCTAGAGTTGATTGGATAAGTAGGTACAGTATAGCTCAGCCAAGTTGACAAATAAAAGTGACCAGCACACCAGCTAAGTGTCACTGAGTATCTGGTAAGTACCTGATTTTAGATTTGGAATCTGAGCCTCCGAGAGGTGACTTTTGTCCTAGAAAACAGGCTGTCGGTTTGTCTCTTTGTTTTGTTTTACACCATGTTTCTCAGAGAGAGACATATGCAGTCCGACTATCTGTATGATTCAGTTCCCAAGATCTTAAAAATGTGGGAGAGACAGAACCAAAAAGGTATTATTTGTCTTGGAGGTGTATAAAGCGGAAAACAAGTGGGGCAGGCTTCTGGGGAAGAGCTCAGGGGTGCGGTGTGGAACCCAGGTGGGGCAGAGGTGGAGGTGGCATGCCTCATGAAAAGATGAGAGACTTTGGAATCAGACACACCTGGCTTTAAATGAAACTTCTACTGTTTTGCAGATGCTGAGATCTTAAGCAAACTGTTAGTTTTAATAAATTCCCCTTATTGAGGTATAACTTATATATAGTATTATGCACCTTTTTTAGTATATATGTCAATGAGTTTTAACAAACTCATACGCCTGTGTAATCACACGCATAATCAAGGTATAGAACAAGTTCCTTGGCCCCTTCCCAGTCAGCTCCCTCGACACACCAGCCCGCGGCAACCACTGGCCTGCTTTCTGTCACTATTCATTAATTTAATTTTTAACGAATACTCATTGAGCAACTATGTGCCAGGCATAGTTCTGGGTGCTGGGATATAGTAGTGAATAAGACAAAAATAGCTGCTATTATGCAGAGGAAAATAGAAAGCAAACAAAAAAATGAGGAAATATGTGGTGTGTCACATGGTGATAACTGGACAAAACCGGGGGAAGTGACTGGGAGCGCCAGAGTGGGGGTGGGGCACGCGCTGCCTTTGGCAAAAGGGTAGTCCAGAGATCACATTACTGGCAAAGTGATGTTTGAGCAAAGATGTGATGGAAGTGAGGGCACGAACAATATGGACAGTAGGATAAGAATGTTCCAGATAGAAAGAACATCAAGTGCAATGACTGGTGGTGAGTGTTGTTGAGAATCCAACGTGGTTGGAGTAAAGGGATCATATGAAAACAGGTAAGAGAAGAGGTCCAGGAAAGATAAGGCCTCATAGCCCCTGTGAAAACTTTGACTTTTAATCTTAGTATAATGAGGAGCCATTGCAGGGCTTTGAGCAGAGGTCTGACATCACTTGACATGTTTACTGCAAGGATCAGTCCGTCTGCTGTGTTGGGAATGGACTATAGGGGCCAAGTTCAGAATTAAAGTAAAGTGTCTACATAGTAAATTTTCAATACATTTTAGCTATTTGGAGGTTATTGATTTCTTAGTACAAATGAGGCTATGACCTCTTTTTGTTTCATTTGTTTCTGTATAGTGTAAATATAGATTTGTTTATTTACTTAAATATTTGGGGGGCATGGCTATACTAGATGCTGAGGAATAAAAATGGAGTTAAAAAATATAAGACTGGCCCTGGCTGGTGTGGCTCAGTGGACTGAGTGCTGGCTTGAGAACCAAAGAGTCGCTGGTTTGATTCCCAGTCAGGGCACATGCCTGGGTTGTGGGCCAGGTCCTCAGTTAAGGGGTATGTGAGAGACAACCACACATTGATGTTTCTCTCCCTCTCCCTCCCTCTCTTCCTCCCTTCCGTGCCCTCTCTCTAAAAATAAATAAACAAGTAAATAAAAATATAAGAGTGTTGCAAATTCATAGAAACAGAAAGTAAAATGGTACTAGGAATGGGGGAAAGAGGAAAATAGAAGGTTTTTGTTTAGTGGGTACAGAGTTTCAGTTTTGCAAGATGAAAAAGTTCTGGAAATCTGTTGCACAACAATGTAAATATACTTTACTGAACTGGACATTTAAAAATGGTAAAGCTATTAAATATTATGTTAGTGTTTTTTTAACCATAATTAAAAAATCTTTAATAGCAAAAAAAATTTTAAATGTGACTATTGTTAGAGGAAATAAATTAATAAGGGAAATACTAGGTAGAAATAAGTACTTATGATAAAAAATAATGATGATGTGCTATAACTGAAGGGCTACTTTAACTTAATAGTTAAGACCCGTAAAAAATGTGTGACCCTACTTAAAGAGAGACACGTGTAGGTGTCTGCTGCCTGACAGGACCCCACGACTCAGAAGCGATATCACAAACAATGTGGAAAGGTCTTACTTCTGTTATCCCCGAGGGCATGTGGTCAGCTCTGTAGTTTAGAAATAACGCAGTTTCTTGCCCTACTAAAAATAGATGTATGTATACACATGCATGCATATAATGTAACATATACATGTGTACATATGCTTATGTGTACATGTATGTGTCTGTATGTGTATATGCCACATTAAACAGAGAAATGTCTGGTTGCCCATCCAGCATCCAGGTAATGGGATGTAATTTGGAGTGACCTTCATTTTGTACTTTTCTGTATTGTTTAGATTATTTAAATAATAATAATGTAACATTTTCCCTAAAAGAATAAAGTTATTTTAAAATTAAAATTCAACAATTTTAATTTTATTAAAATTAAATACATCTTAATGTTTTTAATTTGAAGGTTCTGCTGTATGAGTTAATAAATGGGAAGTGCTTAGACTATATCTAGAATATAGTAAGTGCTAAATAAGTCTTGGCTGTGATTTTACTTGCGACTATGTGGTAGGCTCTGCTCTAAGTATTTTATACATATTTTCTCCCTCAATCCTTACAGGTGTTACAGACACTCAGACACAGACAGGTTATGCCAAAGATCACACAGTTATGGTAAGGAAACCATATTTTACAGACAAATGTCTTTTAGCACCTTTAACATAGATGGCTATTCGAAAAACTTTGGCCCTGTACTTGTATGTAAAGATGCATTGCTAAGGATATTCCCAACTGATACTATAAATATGTAACTGCTTTATATGATTCAAAGAATTACTTATAAATTCTATAAGGTTTCTGGAAGTATCACTTTAAAGTAAGTGGGTTAAATAACTATACATTCTAAGACATACATAATTTATATAACAAATTAAAATTTGTACTTCAAACTCCATAGCAAAATTAATAACAGTACCAGTTTTAAAAAATAATAGTACCAGTTTGCCCTTGAATAACGATTTATACTTTACAAAGCACATTCATATACATTGGCTGATCCTGACCTCCAAAGGCACTGGGTGAAGTCATAAGGCTGGGCAGACACTGATATCCCTCCCTGCTTACGGCTGAGGAAGCTGAATCGCAATGTACGCTTCAGTGAGAATGTCTTTGGCCACAAGTAGCAAAAGCCCTGCTCTAACTGGTTTAAACAACATAGAAAATTATTGGCTCACTTACTTGGATGCCCAGTGGTCTTCTGGGCTGACACAATTTAGCTGCACTGACTCTATTTCTCTTCCTCTAGTTCCTGTCCTTCACTGAGTGTTAGCTTCATCTTCAGGCTGATGCAGTTCTGTGCCTCAAAGAATGACAGAGGAAAAGACCATTTCTTTCTGTAGCTTTACCTTGAAAACCAGAAAACTGTCCTCAGAAGTCCGTAGCAAACTTCTCACTTATCACTGGCCCAGATTAAGTCATATGCCCCTTCCTAAATCAATTACTGGCAAGGGGCATGGAATTGCCCTTAAATGAATCTAGAGGATTACGGTGACACTGATTGTTCCAAACAGACGGGTCCAGATTGAGGCAGTGCCTTCTGCCTCTGCCCTGATCATCAAAGCCCCAAAGAACCACCAAGACACAGAGACAGCAAAGAAAACATCGAGCACATTGGAAGTACCACTTTTGATGATATTGTAAACATTGCTTGACAGATGTGGCAGTGATCTTTGGCTAGAGAACTCTCTGGAACCATAAAGAGATCCTGGGGACAGCCTGGTCTTTGGGCTTCGATGCTGATGGCCACCACCCTCATGACATCATAGATGACATCAGTAGAGGGGCAGTAGGGTGGCCAGGTAGGTAAGACCTACAGAGGAAAATACTGCAATTAAAGATCACCTGACAATCAAAAAACAATCTTAATCTTTTGTATCATTTGCTTTGAATTTTTAAGGAAAAAAAAAGATTGCAGTTATAGTTGAAGACCCCCGAGTATCTCTCCCAGATCCCATTCTCCATTTTCCTTCACCCAGTCCTGAATATGGTGTCTATTTTCCTGTGGGTGTTATATACATATATAACATAAATGGTAACCTGAATATGTATCTTTCTGTAACGGCACTTCTTGCTCAACATTGTTCTTGGGCGACATCTATGTTGATATTTGCAGCTTTAGTTCAACACACCCTCACTGCAACATAGCTCATTATTCAAATATACCCCAATGCATTATCCACTTCTGCTTTGCTTCACTGTTTGACTACTCCAAACAAAGCTCCTGTGGGCATTTTAGTAGGTATTTCATGGTACACTTGCAGAGGAGTTTGTTTGGAGGCACCTACCTTGGGACAGAATTATTGGCTGTGTTCATCTTCAGCTGTAATAGTCAGATTGCTGCCAATCTGATGCCTGTGAAATGAAACTGTATTGTTGGTTTCAGAAATATAATAATTTCCTTTTTCTCTTACATTTCCTATGTGTTTACAACCTTCCAGTTTCGTACATTTATCCTATTTCTATATTGAAAAATTTCCTTTAACATAGAAAACTGCAGTTGCTATTATGAGCCTCTTCATCTTGATCTATCTAAGTAGACTGTTTTGTCCTTTGCAGTGTATTTTATTATTTGTTAGACACAGAACAACAATAATGAGAGAAAAGAATAAACACACATATACAGACACTTGTTGAGATACGGTAATTTTTTTCTTGGTAATTTTTTGCTCATGTGACTAAGTACATAATGTGGTCTGAATTTTTGCATTCTGTATGGGGAATGGAATATATCTCTCTTACTTCTTCCTGGAAAAATCCTAAGATTAGAAGATTTAAGAACAGCATTCATAACCAATTAGTTTAATTAGTATTTGGCAACCCTGTCTACAGGTGGGCTGGCACCTGGAGGTCAGAGATGACACTACTCGATGACACCCCTTCAGCGTCTTGAAGCAACACTCTATTTTTATGCTGTGTCTACCTCCGAGATTCAGCTGCCCTTGGGTATGCGCACAGCAACCTCCCCAAAGAGTTTCTGTGTTTGTTGGAAGAAGTCAGTCACATCAGTAGATCAAAATTTATACCCTATTGACCTAGGAAATAGAAAGTCAACATAATAAACAAATATGAGATCATATTTCTATTTTGGTTGAGGACAAGGGGAACATTTAATCCTGAGCTGAGTGGGGGTGGGGGGGAATACAATGCACTCTGAGACTGCACTGTTTTCTCTTGCAGTTTGCTTTGCAAAATTCAGATGGAAAAGGAATAAATATTTCTTTCTTTCACTTTTCCATACTTACCTTTCAAGTATCTCAGTATCAAAAGAAACACCCAGTCTGCAACTGTTTTCTTTACTCAGAGACTGTGGTGTAAGTGACGATGTGTCTGAGGGGTGGAGGTGCAGGGTGAGCTTTATGGGCACAGAGATATAGTCAAGATAAAAATCACAGTACGGATAATAATTTCCAAGACCTAAGACAGACGCCTCCGACAGGGTAGTTATTTATGTTGGTTGCAGGTTCGCAGAGAGCTGGGCCACACAATCGGTCCTTTGATTCATTGATTAAGCTGTTCAGAAATCTCACCAACTGTTGTCACGTTTTTCAAACAACTCCTTTCATTGCTTCCTCTTGAGTCTTTAGATGACAGTTACATTTTCCTGGCATGCACAGTCAAGGTCAACTTTTGGTAATGCTCCATTAAAACATGACTACAAAAATTTTCATACGTAAGAGGTAATATGGAAGATTTTAGTTTTCTTCTAACACATATCTTTTATTATTGAAGGTTTGTTCATAACACCTGAAAACGTTTTGGAAATGGTTAGATATTCCATTATTTTTGCAAAGTAAAATTCCCTCAGTCACCTTGAATTAAAATAATAATTTGTTAATTAAGCACATTCTTGAAGTCAAAAAACACTTTCTTCTCTTGAATAATGGTGCCTCCCCCGACTGGCCTTCCTGGAATTGCCCTAGTTCACAGCCAGCACTCAGCCAAGTCCCTGCTGGCAAGTTCCTGGCCCTCCATTTTAACACTGACCTCCCAGCATTCACAGGCAAATTCGAACTTCAGCCTTCACACTGAGCTCAGTCATTATCACCTCAAATATACAAACCTCCATGTTCCTTAAGTGGCACTTCTGCCTCACCCTCTCCTGGCTACTGTAACCACTCCACCTGCAAGATCAGTGACCTTAACGTGGGAGAGTCAGTATGTTCAGGGTGAGAGAAGTGTATCCTGGGCACATGATTCATCTCTAATGTGATGACTTCATTTCTATTATCCCAGAGGAATGCAGCAGGCGTATTGGAATTTCTTTACTGGCACCATGGAAAACAGTGTGTTGCTGTATTAACACGCCCCAGCTACATTCTGATAGGGTCCTGAGAAACTTATCAGGTAGACAGAGGAACGTGCCGAGTTTTTGTAGACAGATGTAAATACACACAATCCTTATGAAACAAGTTGGCCTTAACTAGGGAAAAGTTAAACTAGGGCTTAAAAAGTTTAATCAGGGCTTAACTCGTTTTTCTTTTATCCACCTTAACCTGAACTTCAGTAGATGCAGGTCAGCTAGGTGGTAGTCTGGCTTTCCCGGAACAAGTTCTTGATCTGACATAAAACTGGGTAAGTTAAGAAAGGAGCCAGTTTTTTAATGTGTCCTCCACAGACATTTTTAAAAAGGCATTTACTTTTGAGAGTGATTGTATATAATCTACCCTTTTTCTAATCCTTTCAAATCTCTTCTTTAGCTTGCAGGCATTGGAATATTGACTGTAACTTACAATGAGATGCTGTGAGAAAAGCATCTAGAACTTTAGCCACGGCTTCGCTGACTCAGACCTCTGTCACGCTCCTGCTGGGATTTGGAAAGATTTGCTCAGAATCTTCTATTCATCTAATTAGTCTTTTGGAAGAAATAAACATGAAAGGAAGGGAGGGCAGGAAAGAGATGCTTCCTATGGCTGGTTAGGCCACCGGATGCAGTTGAGCTACTAAAAACTTAGTGACAATGGTAAGAAAGCAGAAGCACTGAGCTCTGTGAATTGAGAGGTTCTATCTTCATTTAGATCGTCACCGTTCAGCTCGTCCTATTAACTTAAGTAGAATGAGGAAAGGAGATGTAAAGTTGGGTCCTCTTCCCAAATGGCATCAGAAAAGTTTTCCTAATCAGGGACCCAGAGAAGGAGAAAACACACTAGCATGTATAAGGACCTGACGAATGGAGTGTGAGAAACTTCTCCCTTGTCACCTGATCCCAGCTGAAAACTCTGCGGACTGAACAACACAGAGGATAATAGCCTCTGGCTGAGGATTTTATAATTGAAACTGAGACAGAGAGGGCCATGTGCGTGTTTAGAACAGTGACTGCATTGTGAATTACAACAGAAGTCCCACTTGTCACACAAATGTTTAAGACCATAGAAAGGCATCTGATTTGGGACAGGGATGACAAAACAGATCTTTTGGTTTTCCCCACTTTGCCCTGAATACAAAGGGACTGATGACTGCTTTGTTCTGGGAAAAAGTCTTGCATTCCTGATTTAGGACCTACCCAATCATTAATAGAGACAGAAAATTCCCGTCTGGAGTCACTCCTACTGCTTTCTGAAGGAAGTAACCTTTAGCCCTCCTCACCCAAAGGGGAAAGCACTATAAATTGTATCGCACCAGATTTTATGCTATTTGCTCATCATCACTTTTCCTCATTTATCTTCAGTGACTGCCTCAATGTTAAACAATTGTAGTAAACAGTATTACGAGATATGGCTTGAATTTGACAGTATCTGTCGACATTTGAAATGCTTGTACCCTTTGAACCAGGAATTACATTTTTAAGAATTATTTAACAGATAACCTGACAGATGTGGAAAATAACATATTTATAAAGATGATCTTGGCAGCATGGTTACGTTCAGAGTGAGAACAATCTAGCAGTCCACAGACGATCAATGAAACCCATTACCGTACATTTGCTCAAGTAAATGGGCTGCAAGTTCAAAGTCCAGTTCCAGTCCTTTTCATGAACTCTGGCCCTCTGGAGTTTTTTAGTCTTTCACTGATTTGCTGAAGTAGCTGTTATGTAGAGCAGTTACAGGACAGGCTTGTAAGGGATTGAAGAGTTGGGTGCTTTTCCTTCAGTTCTTATTAGAATACAAAATTATTTACACAGATGGGAGGCAGTGAGGAATCCTGACTAACTCTGGACCACCTCTAAATAGCTCAGTGGTCATTTTAACAACCTGGTTTCTAGATTTACAGGATGTACCAACGCCTCTTGGGTATATTCAACTTACCAGGTCAAGGAATGTTCCACATTACCCCTCTAAGGCTAGAAGTTTTCAACCATTTGACACAATGCATAAAAATGGTAAAAGGGAGTATTTTCATCCCTCTCTCATGAGTTCTTGAACCACAGGGTCTAAGGAACTCCAGGATATAACAAAGATGGAAGAATGCCATTTAGCCATACTGTGGACATGCTGAAAAAGGGAAACCCACCATTTGGTGTAAGGTAGCATGGTGTCACAAAACATCGTGGGACACAGGTTTGATGTACAATGGCCAACCAGCCTGGAAGAAAACAACACACACGCTTTTTATACCTACCTTTCTATTATTCTTTATCTCAGTGCATTATGAACTTACTTGCTTTCCTCACCACACTGTGAACAACTTGGGTTCAGGGCCGTCATTTTTGCATCTTCAGTACCAAGTGCAGTCCCTTAAGATAATGGGCACTTCAGAGCGTTCAAACGGAAATCAAAACCAAAAGTTTGAAAACAAGAAAACAAATGTTTAAGACAGTAGCTCTTAACATTTTCTGATGAAACTAGGGATCCTTTCCCTAGAAGAAATGCACATACCTATGCACAAAAACATTTCAACATAATTCCAGGGCAGTCACAGACATCTGCTCTCTGCCTTTCAGGGATGAGCAGAGTGCGACTATAAATTCTGTAAAGGAAGAAAACAAACCACTATTCATTCTATAAGGGCCTTCGGCTTTATTATGGTCAGAGAGAACTGTTAACCTCCCAGCCTCCATCAGATGACTCACCAGGAGACTGATGATAACCTCCAGATAAGCAGTCCCTGGTCAGATGAGTAAGGCGATGCTCCCCGATAAATGCTTGAACTGGAGCTGCGCCCATCTCAGTGCCGTTTCTAAGATCCGGCTTGTAAACGTTTATTTTACCTGAGTGATGTTTTTCTGATGATGATTTATGTATCTGTTGCATCTTAAACTTTGGAGGAGACCTCAAAGCTGATCTAGTACAAAAGTCTACCCAAAGGAGAAATCCCCTTTGTAACACTCCTGGCAACCACAGGCTTCGCTTGGACACTTTGCTAGCACTAACAGAATGTTTTTGTAGTTGACAATAATCGCAAGAAACTGCTTCCTCACACTGAACTAAACCTTCCTTGTATTCTCCATTTCTCTAAGCTTTGGCTTCTCTTACAAGGCAGAATCATTCTATTCTTTCTCTCATATCGTTCAGGAATTTGAAAAGGGCTTCACTTATATTTCTGAATTTATCTCCAGATGGAACTTCCCTAATTCTCTCAAGTATTTCTCTTGAGAAGTTCAAGGTCATCACCCTTCTGTTCTTACTCATCCAAACACTGTAATACTTGGTCATTGTCTGCTTAAAATGTGACACCTAGAACATGATATTCTAGCTGTGATTGATCTTACCTCATTGGAGTCCAGAGGCATCCAGAGGCATTTGATCTGGATATATTCTTCCATCAATAATGCTTATTTATATTGCTTTTAGAGAGAGGAAAAGGGAGAGAAGAAAGAAGGGAGAGACAGAGAAAGAGAGAGAAATATCGATTTGTTGTTCCACTTATTTATACATTCATTGGTTGATTCTTGTATGTGCCCTGACCAAGGATTGAACCTGCAACCTTGGTGTATCCAGGCAAGGCTCTAACCAAGCTACCCGGCCAGGGCTCAACACACTCTTTTTTTTTTAAAGATTTTATTTATTTATTTCTAGAGAGAGGGGAAGGGAGGGAGCAAGGGAGGGAAAGAAACATCAGTGTGTGGTTGCCTCTCACGTACCCCCAACTGGGGAACCTGGCCCACAGCCCAGGCAGATGCCCTGATTAGGAATCAGACCGGCAACCCTTTGGTTCCAGGCTGGCACTCAGTTCACTGAGTCACACCAAGCCAGGGCTCAATACAATCTTATAAAGCTTTTGTTCTCTCCTCCTGTTGCCTTCCCAGGTGTGCAGTACAGTGGGCTTATATTGAAATTTGGTCAACTAAAGCTGCCAGGTCTTTTTTTCTGAGTATCACGGTTAAGTCAGGTTTTCCTCCTAGCCCTGAAATAATTTTAAATCTTAATCACATCTAACCATTCCTGCTTTGTTGTCTGTAACTTTGATAATACCTTGTATGAAGTTTGTTGTCTTCACCCAACGGACTAGAAATTTCCCTCATTCTAATGTGAATCATTAATCATAATTCTTAGTTTGCTTCAATAACTAGGAATCCACCTGGCTAAATGATTATGCAGTCATATCCTCATCGCAGCCCAAAGATGTCAACAGTGACATCAAGTGTCTTTTGGATTCAGTGGGCATTGTTCCTCTGAGCCAGTCTAAGCCATGCAGTTTCTCTGACGACAAACGCTAGAGGTAGCTCCGCACGGCAGTGCGTTTTGAGGTGGGCCTGCAGGCGCTATGCAATGAACACCTAAACTGGGTGTCAGCTCCTGTGAGCAGGAACAAGAGAGCCTGTGTCATATCCACCTCTTCCCTCTTCTTGTACGTGCATTGAGGACCAGATGCATTGGATCTGCATTTTGTCAGGAGAGGAAACTACAAGGTAAATGCAGCCAAATAAAAACTCACGGGAGAATTACTCACTGGAGAAGGGTCTGTGAGCAGTTGTGTTCCTGACTCCAATTTTTCAAAAAAATTTTACAAAGTTTCCATTTATAGCATTATCGTGGGTATGCTGGAAAAGACAACATTGACCTAGAATTTAGATTTTTATGACGTTTATCCTCATCTTGACACAGTTGGTACTAGACAATCACTGTTTCCAGTGGAAATTTCCTCATTAAGGATGATTTAAAAAGATAAACTTGTCACATTGGATGAGTATAAGAGACAGAATAGGAGTCTGGCCAAGATGGAGGCATAGATAGACACCCTGTGCCTCCTCGCACAACCAAAAGATGGACAACAACAAATTTTAAAAGAAAAAACAACCAGAACTGACAGAAAATCGAACCGTATGGAAGTCCGACAACCAAGAAACTAAGAAACATACATCCAGACCGGTAGGAGGGGCGGAGAGGACTCGCGTGGCAGGGCGGTGGCTGGCGGATCCGGGAAAGGCAAGGCTGACCGGGAGAGGTGGCGGCTGCGGACCGGGCGTCCCACTCCCTCGTGAGGATAAACAGGGAGGAACGGCTCGGGAGCGGGACGGACCCCGCGGCCCAGAGTTCCAGAGCTGGGAGGTGAAGCCTCAAAGCCTCTGATTGAAAACTCCTGTGGGGATTGAGGCGGCGGCAGCGGGAGAAACTCCCGGCCTCACTGGAGAGCTCATTGGAGAGACCCACAGGGTCCTGGAGCGTGCACAGCCCTCCCACCGGGGATCAGCACCAGAGCCTGCACCAGGGGGGCCCCGTTGGACTGTGAGTAGTGCGGAAAGTGACTGGTAACCGGCAGGGAGCGGAGCGGCTGCCATTGTTCCCTCTCGGACCCCTCCCTCACAAACAGCGTCACAACGCAGCGACGTGGCCGCCCTGCCCTGGTGAACACCTAAGGCTCCGCCCCTTACTACGTAACAGGCACGCCAAGTCAACAAAAATGGCCCAAATGAGAGAACAGATCAAAGCTCCAGAAAAAATACAACTAAGCGACGAAGAGATAGCCAACCTATCAGATGCACAGTTTAAAACACTGGTAATCAGGATGCTCACAGACTTGGTTGAATTTGGTTGCAAATTAGA
>VMDR010027131.1:0-13711 GCA_007922815.1 Macrotus californicus
CAATCTCTCTTTATTCCTGTAACAATCTTTTGAAATATGATCCTGCATATAGGAATGTTCAGCGATTTGTTGAAGCTCATACTATTATTTAGGAATGGACTTCAGATTCTGATTCTTAAAACCATGCTTTCTCTATTGTATTATACTCCAATTTTTATTAGCCTGCAATTTTTTTCAAATTAACTTTATCAATGGAACAATGTTTAATAACATTATAAATTTCAGGTGTACAACATTTTAATTCAATATTTGTAAACTCAATTGTATGCTTGCCACCCAAAGTCTAGTTCACCCAATTTGCACTCCTCCCTCTGGTAACCATCATTCTGTTGTCTGTGTCTATGAGTTTATTTTTGTGTGTTTATTTTTAAAAATATTTTACATATGAGTGAAATATGGCTTTTGTCCTTTCCCATCTAACTTATTTCACTTAGCATAATATTCTCAAGATCCATACATGTTATCACAAATGGCCTCCAAATTTTATTACTACTAGAGTCATCAACAGCAATAGCAACTTCTTCAAAGCATTTTTCCAGGGCAGTGCATCTCGAACATTAATGAGCAAATGAGCCACCTGGGGATCTTGTTAAATGCAGAGTCTGATTCAGTAGGGCTGGGGAGGGGCCTAAGAGTCTGCATTTCCTGATGCACCCAGGTGGTGCTGATGCTGCTGATCATGGGCCACACTGATTAGGGAGTGTTCAGAGGTGTTAACACTGCAGTGATCCAGGTAGTTGCTATATCAAAACTATGAAATTGAATATGTGCAGCATTTCTAAAATTGCCAATGAAATCATCAACTAATGCAACTGTGTACGGTGAGTATATACAACTTAGAGAATCCCAAGAACTTGTTTTCTATGCATAGCAGCCTTATGTGGAAAGGTATTACTTTCAAAGCCAGCAATTCTTCAGTTAACTGGGAGAAAAATCCAGGTAACTAAAAAAATTTATTTCCTAATCATGTTGGTTAAGTATACCCTTCTCCAAACATGCCAGTCTTCTAGATGATTTCAGCATTCTTACAGGTGACTCATGATCCCCTAAGCTCTGATTGTGAAAGCCTCCCCTGCATTCCAGCCACTCTGGCATTATGGGAGATTAGACACAGAACAACCTTCTCTCTCTCTCTCTCTATCTCTCTCTCTCTCTCTCACACACACACACACACACACACACACAATGTAATTCTGTCTAGAACAAGAAAAATATCTGTTCAAATAAACTTCTGAGCTAGCAAAAAGTTAGGGACTACTCAGAGGCCAAAAAACAAGTGAAAGCAGTAATTGGGAGAAGTAAACAGGCAAAAAAGGAAAATTTTATGGGGGGTATCTTCTGAATTCTGGTGACTTTGAGTTCAATAGTGTCACCTCTGGTGACAATAGAGTTCTAATGTCCATAAAGGTTGAGGGAACAGAAGAAAAACCCAGGACCCCAGCCAAGGTAGGATGTCTAATAAAAGAAACTCACAGGTATGCGACATAGGGGTCTACCAGACGTGTTCAACCTTTTGGCATCCCTGGGCCACACTGGAAGAAGAAGAGTTGTCTTGGACCACACATTAAATACATTGTAACATGTAATCACAAAAAAAAATCTCATAATGCTTTAAGCAAATTTACAATTTTGTGTGGGGCCACATTCATAGCCATCCTGGCCCACATGTGGCCCACAGGCCTTGGGTTGAACACCCCTGGTACACCCTCATCAAACAACAAAAAAACACCTGCCCTACACCAGAGGACAGAAAGAAAACTTACCCTTCTTGATCTTGATCTAGGCAGAAGTAAGAAAAAGCTACTGTAATAGTTTGCAAGCACAAGCATGGGTTCATGACCCAAGTCAAACTGCCTGTTGTTAGGAGACAGTTCTTCACGAGTCTCAAGTTTCTACATCTTGTGAGCAGAGGCACAACTGTTCCAGACTATCTTTTCAATGGATTATATACTGAGCAGTCTTAGAAGAGAACAAGGACAGATTTGCTTATAGTCTTGGAAATAGACTATTTCTACCTCTGGAGGTAAAAGGCAGGCATACTTACTGCCCATTATAAAATATCCATGTTCTCTAAGTCCAGGCTTCCTTTTCTTAAATGCTACCCACTGCATGTGTAGATGTCTCCCAGACTGCTCTGCATTGCCCTGTGGGAATTGGAGCTTGGGGAACCAACACAAATGCTGACACTCTGGCTACCAGTATTGCTTTGACTAATAACCTGCTCTTAGTTTCTGATCCAAGACTAGCCTGCCTCCTGCCAAAATCCATGCCATTATTGAAGGCTAACTAGTGGGGTACAATCTCAAACCTGTCACAGTTTTTAATATCTAGGTGGTCCAAACACCTTATGCTGAAAGTTTATTAAGTTGGTCTTGGTTGGTATTACCACTAGAAAGTTAAGATAAGCAAATAAAATCCTCTCTGGAAGAACACCCTTCAATTCAAACCTCAAGCAATTCCCACAGATAATGTACCAAGGAACCATGAACTCTTTGTCAAGGCATAAAACATGCAAGAAAATAAAGTACCATGAATTAGATGCAGTCTCGCAAAAATTTCAGATATTAAGATTATAGAATAGCCCTGGCTGGTGTGGCTAAGTGGATTGAGTGCTGGCCTGTGAACCAAAGGGTCACTGCTTCGATTCCAGTCAGGGTACATGCCTGGGTTGTGGGCTAGAGCCCTGGGGGGTGGGGGGGTGTGCAAGAGGCAGCCACACCTTGATGTTTCTCTCCCTCTCTTTGTCCCTCCCTTCCCCTCTGTCTAAAAATAAATAAATAAAATCTTAAAAAAAAATAAGTTGGCCCTGGCTGGTGTGGCTCAGTGGATTGAGCACCAGCCTGTGAACCAAAGGGTTGCCAGTTTGATTCCCAGTCAGGGCACATGCCTGGGTTTCGGGCCAGGTCCCCAGTAGGGGGCGTGTGAGAGGCAACCACCCATTGGTATTTCTCTCCCTCTCTTTGTCCCTCCCTTCCTCTTTCTAAGAATAAATAAATAAATATCTTTTTTAAAAGAGTTAAAATTATAGAACATAAAATAAGTGTGTTTAATATCTTTAAATAAATAAAAGGTAAGAATGAAAATTTGAGTAAAAAACAAGAGGATTAAAAAATGCCCAGTCAAGTTTGCAAAGGAACCAAATAAGACCTCTAGAAAAGAAACACATATAAGCATATCTTGGAGACATTGCAGGGTTGGTTCCAGGCTACCACAATAAAACAAATATCACAATAAAATGAGTCACACAAATAGTTTGGTTTTCTGGTGCATATAAAAATTATACAGCATGGGGCAAAAGTAGGTTTACAGTTGTGACTAGGCAAAACAGAGTTTGTTCTTCTTTATTATTAATTATTGTACAAGAGGGGACCCCAAAAAAAACAGAATTACCTTCTGGAGGGCAGGCCTCTTATAGTACAGGCTTCCCTTGTAGCTGAGTCCTCTAGGAACCCATCTGTGTCAGTGCAGCAGCTGATGTTGCTGTGAGAGGCTGCATTGGGCTTCAGTGAATTTTTTTTTTTGAAGACTCTTTCAACACATTTGCCCATTTCATGATGGGTGATTTATGAGCACTCCTGCCCACAGCACACTGAGTGTTCAGCAGTTTTTGACCAAAAACAGAATGACCCTCGCACCTCACCCTCTGTTCACCGATCTCACCCTCAGTGACCTTTTTTTTTCTCTAGATGAAAAAAGTCCTCAAAGGGAAACGTTTTGCCCATGTGGAAGAGGTGAAACAGAAGATGGCAGAAGTACTAAAAGACATCAAAATCAATGAGTTCAGAAACTGTTTTGAGCAGTGGAAAAATGTCTGCATAGGTGTATTCCATCAAATGGAGTGTACTTTGAAAGTGACTGAAGTTTAAACATGTAAGAATAAATATATAATTTTTAATAAATTCCAGGGTTTTTTGGGTCCCTTCTCATACTATTTTCCATACAGACAACTGTAAACCTACTTTTGCCTCACCCTGTGTTTACACTATACTGTAGTCTATGAAGTGTGCAATAGCATTATCTTTTAAAAAGTACATACATTAATTTACAAATACTTAATTTCCAAAAAATACTAACCATCATCTGAGTTTACAGCGAGTCAGTCTTTTTGCCGGTGGAGGGTCTTACCTTCAATTTGCAAATAAATACAATAGCTGGGAACTACAATGAAGTAAAGCAAAATAAAACAAAATATGTCTGTAATTGTTGAGGTGAAATTTTTAATGTATGATTTAAACATCAGTAGAAATGAGCTGAAAAAAGAATAAGTGCTCTGGAAAATAGATCTAAAGAAATTACACAGAATATAATGTAGACCAAATGTGAAAGCTAGATTATGAGCTATGGAGAACAAAGTAAAACAGTCTACGCGGCCCTGGCTGGTGTGGCTCAGTGGACTGAGTGCTGGCCTGCAAACCAAAGGGTCGCCGGTTCAATTCCCAGTCAGGGCACATGCCTGGGTTGTGGGCCAGGTCCCCCGTAGGAGGCACGTGAGAGGCAGCCACATTTTGATGTTTCCCTCTCTTTCTCCCTCTCTCCCCTTCTATCTAAAAATAAACAAAATCTTTAAAGAAAATAAAAAAGGTCTATGTGGTTTAAATCATAGTTCCAGAAGAGGAGAAAGAAGGAAGTAGAGGCAATATTAAAATAAATAATTTTGACAGAGCTGCATTAATATTTTTAGGCATATTAACTTTGCCAGGAAAAAAAAGTTATCCTAGGCATAGAATAGGGGATGAATATGCAAAACTGAATAACAGGCACGGCTCACTTTAGACAATACTATGCTTTTTTAAATGTGTATAAATTAGACTAAAGTCAAACCCAGAGCTTCTTGTTTAAAAGGGAATTCTGTTAAATTCTTCTATAACCTATGATAATTTTCAAAATGTATTATTTAGCTCTTCATGTTTAGACTTCCATCTTCCTTAACAATTGGGAAATATCTGCTTTGTACCCATAGTCATATCAAATAAAGACTTACATTCTAGCCTTTTCTTAAAAATAAAATACAGCAATAATAAATAATTCAAAGAATTGCTGATTTTGATCTTTATACTTTTTCATTTCTATGAAAACTTCACAATAGCAATAGAAGAGTTTCAATTTTAATACTTAAGACCTGATAGAAATAACAATATATAAGGCTTCGGTCAAAATGGCGATGGAGGCTGACATGGCTTGCCTCTTCACACAACCACATCAAAATTACAACTAAAATATAGAACAACCATCACTCAGAAACATCCGAAATCAAGTTGAATGGAAGTCTGACAACTCAGAATTGAAGAAACCACATCCATCCAGACTGATAGGAAGGGCGCAGATGTGGAACAGGCTGGCCCCACACCCACGTGGATAAAAATTCAGGAGGGATATTTTGGCAGTGAGGAGTCCCAGACCCACACCAGACTCCCCAGCCCAGGATTCTAGTGCAGGAAGATAAGTCACCACAACTTCTGGCTATAAAAACCAGTGGGGATTGAGTCAGTGGAGAGGCTGCTGGAGCCCCAAGCAAGTCCTCTTGGGGAACCCACACACAGATTCACTTACACAGTTTCACTCCCTCTGAACTCCAGCACCAGGGTAGCAACTTCAAGAGTACCAGTGGCATACAAGGAGAGACTGAAGCGTCTGGCATCAGGATAAGCAGAGGCCATTGTCCCTCTGCTAAGCCCTCCCCCCACAGAGCTGGTAAGCTGGTGCCATATCTGAGACTCCATTAACCTGTCTAACACTGTATGACCCACCTTGGAGATACACAGAGGCTCTACCTCACCCAACTTACAGGCCCACCCAAGCTACTTTTCCATAAGAATGGCTGATCTTGGCTCCTAACTCCTATCAAACAAGGGAGAGATGGCTTCAGTGAGCCCCAGCAGCAACCAGATTAGAGTCACAGCTTGGCTTCACCTGGAAATCTCCAACCCCAGCACAAGTGGCAGCCATCTCAGATTGCTTTACAGCTCAGGCGGGATGTTCTGGGCAAAACACAGGTGGGGCTGACCTTGGCCTGCACTACCTGGGAAAACCCAGGGCCAACACACCCAGCGGACAGCTACAAACCATGTTGGAGCACCACCACCCTGCCCCTACGCAGCTGATCCTCCACAGAAGGCAGAGTTTGGTGGTCAGTGGTCACAGCCAGTCCCTGCAGCTGATCGACCTGGGTAAATCCCTCCCATTGCTACCAACGCAATAAAGGCTCATCTGCAAGAGGAGGGTGTACTCAGCCCACACAAAAGGTGCACCTCAAATACCAAGATTGGTTGATAGGGGAGGCTGTGCCACTGTAGCCTACAGGACACCTATTATATTAGGCCACACTACCAAGACACAGAGTCAAAGCAGCTCTACCTAATACATAGAACAAACGCAGGGAGGCTACCAAAACAAGAAGACAAAGAAACATGGCCGAAATGAAAGACCAGATCAAAACTACAGAAAAAGAGCTGAATGAAATGAAGATAAGCAATCTATCAGATGTAGAGTTCAAAACACTGTTTATAAAGATGCTCAAGGAAGTTAGTGATGACCTCAGCAACATATAAAGACCCAGTCATAAATGAAGGATATGAGGACTTCTGGCCAAGATGGAGGTATAGGTAAATACACTTTGCCTATTTGCACAACCAAAAGAAGGACAACAACAAACTTAAAAACAAAAAATAACCAGAACTACCAGAAAATCAAACTCTATGGAAGTCTGACAACCAAAGAGTTAAAGACACACTCATCCAGACCAGTAGGAGGAGCAGAGATGGACAGCAGGGGTGAAGAGGAGGTGTGGCAAGGCAGCAACTGGTGGACCAGGTGATCCCACATTTGCTTGCATATAAACTGAGAGGAACAAGTGGGGAGTGAGACAGACCACACAACCCAGGGTTCCAGCACGAAAAAGAAAACCTCAAAACCTCTGACTATAAAAATCTATGTGGGTTGCAGCAGCGGGAGAAACTCCCAGCCTCACAGGAGAGTTTATTGGAGAGACCCACAGGGTTCTAGAATGTATACAAACCCACCCACCCAGGAATCACTACCAAAAGGGCCCAATTTGCTTGTGGGTAGTGGGGGAAGTGACTGAAAGCCAAGAGCTGAGCAAGCCACATTGTTCCTTCTGGGACCCCTCTTCTACACACAGAGACGTGAGATGAAGAACACAGAGAAGTGAGTTGAACACCTAAGGCTCAGCCCCTTACTATGTAACAGGCCCACCTAGATAAAAAAACATGGCCCAAATGAAAGAACAGATCAAAGCTCCAAAAACAGAACTAAGTGATAAAGAGATAGCCAACCTATCAGATGTAGAGTTCAAAACACTGTTAATCAGGAAACTCACAGAAATGGTTGAGTATGGTTGAAAAATAGAGGGAAAAGTGAAGGCTATGCAAAATGAAATAAAGGAAAATGTACAGGAAACCAACAGTGAAGGGGAGGAAATCAGGACTCAAATCAACGATTTGGAGCAGAAGGAACAAATAAACATTCAACCAGAACAGAATGAAGAAAGAAGAATTCAAAAAATTAGGAGAGGAATTGGAATCTTTGGGACAATTTTAAACGTTTCAACATCTGAATCACAGGGATGCCAAAAGTAGAAGAAGAGGAGCAAGAAATTGAAAACTTATTTGAAAAAATAATGAAGGAGAACTTCCCCAATCAAGCAAAGGAAATACACCTCCAGGAAGCTCAAAGAGTCCCAAAGAAGTTGGACCCAAGGAAGCACACACCAAGACACATCATAATTACATTACCCAAGATTAAAAATAGGGAGAGAATCTTAAAAGCAGCAAGAGAAAAGGAGACACTTGCCTACAAAGGAGTTCCCAGAAGACTGTCAGCTGATTTCTCAAAAGAAACCTTACAGGTAAGAAGAGGCTGGAAAGAAGTATTCAAAGTCTTGAAAGGCAAGAACTTACATCCAAGATGACTCTATCCAGCAAAGCTATCATTTAGAATGGAAGGGCAGATAAAGTGCTTCCCAGATGAGGTCTGGTTAAAGGAGTTCATCATCACCAAGCCCTTATTATAGGAAATATTAAAGGGACTTATGTAAGAAAGAGAAGGTGATCAAAACTATGAACAGTAAGCCCTGGCTGGAGTGGCTCAGTAGATTGAGTGCCGGCCTATGAACCAAAGTGTCACCGGTTTGATTCCCACTTGGGGCACATGCCTGGGTTGCAGGCCAGATTGGGCCCCCAGTAGAGGGTGTGTGAGAAGCAACCACACATTATGTTTCTCTCCCTCTCTTTCTCCTTCCCTTCCCATCTCTCTAAAAATAAATAAATAAAATATTTAAAAAAAAAACTATGAACAGTAAAATGACAACAAATTCACAATTATCAACAACTGAACCTAAAACAAAAACAAAAACAAATTAAGCAAACAACTAGAACAGGAACAGAATCACAGAAATGGAGATCACATGGAGGGTTATCAACAGAGAGGGGGAGGGGGAGAGAATTGGGGAAAAGGTACAGGGAATAAGAAGTATAAATGGTAGGTACAAAATAGACATGGGGAGGTTAAGAATAGTATAGGAAATGTAGAAGCCAAAGAACTTATATGTATGACCCATGGACAGGAACTAAGTTTGTGTTTGGGGGGGAGGGTGTGCTGGTGGGAGCGAGGGTTGCAGGGTAGAGGGGAGTAAAGGGGAGAAAAAAAGTGAGACAACTGTAATAGCATAATCAATAAAATGTACTTAAAGAAAAAGAAATGAAGGATATACTAATTGAAAAAAGAGCAACTTACAGGGAAACAATGATAAAATGGATGAAGCTGAGGATCAAATCAATGATTTGGGACACAAGGAAGCAAAAAACCATGCAGAACAACAAGAAGAAAAATTTCAAAAAAAAAATGAAGATAATATAAACAGCTTCTGGGACAACTGTAAGCAGTCCAACATTCACATCATGAAGAGAAGAGAAAGAGAAAGAAATCGGAAATCTATCTGAAAAAATAGTAAAAGAAAACTTCCTAAATTTGTTGAAGGAAATAGACATGCAAGTCCAGGAAGCTCAGATAATCCCAATTATGATGGATGCAAAAAGGCCCACGTAAGACACATCATTATTAAAAGGCCAAAGATTAAAGATAAAGAGACACTCTTAAAAGCAAGAGAAAAGTAGTTAGTTATCAGAATGTTGCCAGATGGGAAGGGAGAGGGAGAGAATGGGTGGAAAGGTAAGGGGAATAAGAAGTACAAATAGGTAGTTACAGAATAAGCACGGGGATGTAAAGTATAGTATAGGAAATGGAGTATCCAAAGAACTTATACCCATGACCCATGGACATGAACAATTTTGCGGAGATTGCCTGAGGGAGTAGGGGGCGCTGGGTAGAGGGGGGCAAAGGGGGAAAAATTGGGACAACTGTAATAGCATAAAACAAAATATAATTTTTTAAAAAAGACCTAATACAATTCCAAAATAGGTACTGTTGCATGAATGAGTGATTGAAATAATTCATTCATTTGTGAACACATAAAGATGATACCTAAACATAAAAGTGTCTAGGAAAAAGATAAGACTAACAAGAAAAATTTATAGGTCTAAATAAGCATATCTTCATTAAACTACTTGATCTTTTGAAACTATCAATTAAGGTTAGAAGTTCTCTATTTTGCCTCTCTGCATCTACATAATATTGAAGCTCTTTTATTATATTGTGGAATGATTGTGAACCCGAGCAAGGCTCAAGGCTGTGTCATCTGATAGGTACACCACACAAGTGTACTTGTGTGTTACTTAGTAACATTTCCCTGTCCCCTGTCTCATCTCCTGTTGGGAAACCTGCTCAGAGGCTGTGGAACTTGGCAGGGCTGAAGGAAAATCCAGTGACTGATACTTTATATACAGGACATTTCAGAGTCTATAGATGACTTTTGGTTTTGGATGGTGGTTTTTGCTTTTTGGTCTAGGTTTTTTTTCATTATTTAAGAATTAGAACATATATATCAGAGTTTATTGCACAATGAAAAATGCAGAAGAGAAACATGTTCGACTGGAATAGGGTTTTTTAGCACTGGGGCTACCACACCTTAATTGCTAAAGACATTACTCTTGGGAAATGCTGACACTCCCCTTCTCACACTTGGGGTTACAGCTCTGTAGAGTTAAGCAATACACCAGTTCACACTGGAAACTTGAATTTAAATGAGTTACAACTGACTTTGATGTAGGTTGGCAAGGTGCCTGAAAAAGAAAGTAAATGAATACAAAGGAGGAAGGATCACTCCTATATAACTTCTTGGGCATAAATGTAAATCTGAATGGTTAAGTAAATACTCCTTAAATATAATTATAAGTCCGAGTGAATAACGTATACACATCAATACCAGGTACATGGACAAAACTAAGCTGAAATTACTGCAATACTTTGTTCACATAATTGCTTTCTTAAAAAAAAATTAAGTGGAGCCTGAGCCAAGGTCACAGTGAGGAGCATTCAATGCTAAAAACTATTGTTTCTTGAGGGAGAAGCTCAGAAAAGGAGGAAGAGAAAAAGAAGAGGATTCAGCAATAGCTCTTTCTCGGAAAATAAGCCAAAATGTCTGACAGTTGGAGATTCTTTTTTTTTTTTTAAAGATTTTATTTATTTATTTTTAGAGCGTGGTGAAAGGAGGGAGAAAAACATGAATTAGTTGTCTCTTGCTAGCCCTCAGGTGGGGTCCTGGCCTGTAACCCAGGCATGTGCCCCTGCTGGGAATCACACCAGCAACCTTTCTGTTCACAGGCCGGCACTCAATCCCCTGAGCCACACCAGCCAGGGCTGGAGATTCTTTAGATCGTTTCTATCACATCCATTTTTCGGAGGTTGCATTTTTACCCTATGGATTGTGTCCTTTGACACAGAGAAGTCTTTATCTTTGTTGCAAGGAAGTGGCCATTGATTTCTCTCAGGAGGAGTGAGAATACCTGAACCCAGCTCAAAGCACCTTGTACAGGCATGTAACACTGGAGAACTACTGGAAACTGCTCTCGCTGGGTGAGGATAACTTTCCTCCAGAAGTCAAGAACTACTCTTGGCTCTCTTCTCTCTTGTATGCCACTTGGGAGTCTCTGCCTTGGGTGACTGCGACTGAAGCTGTGTTTACTCAGACATGAAAGTCTTCATGATGTGGCATCGGGGACTTTAAACTTCTCCAGATGCTCTGCCCACTTCATGGTATACCAGGTGTTGTTCCAGAGCGTAACTGTTTATGAAGCCCTATGGCAAACTTAAAATATGTATTTTTTTGTTTTCTATCTCTGAACTATAGATTCAGCAGTTCTTGGAAGAGAATGTGGTATCTGCATAAGACAGTCTCTATGCACAGAAGGTGGCAAGCAGTGGAAGGATGTGTGGACAGCTTCTGTCAACCCTTCTGTAATATCCTCATAAGCTCATTTAAGCAAAGATTGGGAATTTTGAAAAAACTACAGATCTTCATGCTCCATTCTTTTTTTTTTAAGTTCTTTTTTTATTTTTTTTTTTAGAGAGAGGAAGGGAGGGAGAAAGAGAGGAAGAGAAACAATGTTGTGTGAGAGAAACATTGATTGGTTGCCTCTCACACGCCCCCAGCTGGGAACCTGGCCCACAACCCAGGCATGTGCCCTGACCTGGGAATCGAACCAGCAACTTTTTGGCTCACAGGCCAGAGCTCAATCCACTAAAGCCACACCAGCCAGGGCCCATGCTTCGTATATGAAGGAATTTCTATTTCTGATCGGAATATTATCTCCATTTTGGAGTAAGAAAAATTGCTCTGGACCCTGAAGAGTGGGTTGAAAATAGCAAAACAAATGGTTGGGGACATATAAAAGGTGTAAACACATGGAAGAGCTCAGAGAGAAAGGAAGAAGTCACAGCATTAATAGTGTTTGCAAAACTCTCTACAAGTGAGAGAGTTCTATGGGTAAACAGAAGTTTATTCCTTCTGTAAATACTCAAAGGAAGCTTTTCTTCTCCTCAACTTACTCTAGCCTTCAGCATGCAAAATGTGTCCTTTTAGCCCTGGCTGGTGTAGCTCAGTGGACTAAGTGCCTACCTGCAAACCAAAGAAAGGGTCACAAGTTCAATTCCCAGTCAGGGCACATGTCTGGGTGGCTGGCCAGGTCCCCAGTAGGGGGCACACAAGAGGCAACCACACATGGATGTTTCTCTCTCTCTTTCTCCCTCCCCTCTCCTCTCTAAAAATAAATTTTGAAAATCTTTTAAAAAGATTTTGTCCTTTCACCCTTGTCATGCTGCCATTCCAACAGAGACAGAGGCAGAGCCTTTATTTTGATCACAACGCTGTTACCTGGCCCCTGTGAAGTCCTAGTGGAGGGAGGGGCAGGCTGTTTCAAAGGGGACTCTCTCCTATTTGGGGGTCTCGCCTTTGGGACTTGATTCTATCAGATGCTCAGATCTTAGTTTATACAGATCAGACGTGAGGCCATTGTAGTCCTGCCTCCTGGGACTATCAGAGTTCCATTGCCATTTCCTGTAGTTGGAAGACCTTATCAGGAGATGAGAGTGTAACTTCGTTCCTCCATTCTACCTGGCCCATATGAAACTGCATGGAGCTGTTTCCAGCCCTTTCTGTCTGTTCAGGTCCCTCAGCCTTTTCTTCTGTTCTGATTTTTCTATACTGTCCAGGAGTGTTTGTAAAAGGGAGGGAGTTAGGATCTTCTTAATTTGATGTTCTTAGGAAATCTCTAAAGTCAGTAGACAGATCTCTTTGATCCCCAGTCCTACATGGGGAACACATCAATCTGCCATACTTTTAGCTTGTTGGTTGTGGTAGAACTCATAGTCCCATCTAAAGATCTACATCATCTGACTTCATACCTTATATTTTCTTTCTCTGCTCCATGCTTCTTAGTCTGGGAAAACAGACTTCCCGATTTCATATTCTCAACTTTGTATGATATGCCTCTAAATCTTCCTTGTGAAAAACACATACCAAGGGTCTGATATTTCATTGTATTCTTTTGCTGGTATAATCTACCTTCAGGTAATGGGCACCTTCTGGTGGACTCTCCTAAACAGTTTACTTAGTCACAGAAAATTCTGATGGAGAATACTTTTACTAACATGTTGCAATATTATCATATTACATAAAGAAGCAGTGCTTGAAGCTGCTCAGTAGAGTGGACAGTATGTCCAAGGATACCGAGATAGAAAGTATCACAAGAGCCTGAAAAACGAGTATTTTCCATTTTCTTTCCAGTTTTGAGGATTGTCAAAAAAGCATCTCTCCAGAACACTGTGATAATGTTGATCATATATGCATGCATACTGATGATCATCCCCTTTGAGCCACGATAAATAGCATAGAAATTTCTCCTAAGGACAATAGTGTCCAAGCTCCCATTCTCCTATCCTTGAGGCTGTTGACCAAACTAGTGTTCATTCCACATTTTTCATCTGCTGTATATGCCATTGTGCATTCTCCTTCAACAAATACAATTGGGAAGTATCTTGTTAAGGGAGCTCATGAAGTTGAATGACACCTTCAGAGAAGTCCGCCATTACTTGTTTTGCTTTAAGCCACTGCTACTTTCATCTTGTACATTCCTTGTGTTGTAAATGAATTTGATTTTTTACTTATTTTTATCATCAATTTCATATTTTTGATGATACTCTTAGTGTCTTATATTTCTAATATGTGGGAAGATTGAATTGGGGAATTGTTTCATATGTATGAGCCTATTTTCTTCTTTAGCATTGAGGGTATTGCTTC
>VMDR010027132.1:0-13717 GCA_007922815.1 Macrotus californicus
TCATTGAGTTTTGACTGTTGTTGGGTCCTTCTTTGGTGGGTCCTTCCCTCCACCTAGTTGACTGAGGGTCACTTGGCCAACCACATCTTGTATGCTGTTTTGCAGGTGCTGCCAGAACAAAACCACAAAGCCCAGGAAACAAACCCACATCTGCAAAAATAACTACCCTGCCCCTACAATCTCACTATCAACAATAAATGAATCAGCATTAATAAGGGTGTAAAGAGATTAAGACTATTATATGAAAGGAGAGAAATAAATTATAGTATCAAACCTAGTGCCTTAATATGCAGAAACTTGATGGACAAGATCACTCTTGTCAGGGCAGATGCATTTTAATATTCATTCTCCCTCCTTCTTTTTTTAAATCAACAGAACCTGGGTTGTGTTTAGAGTGACACTGTGCTCAGCCCTAGGAGATGAGCCATGTCTAACCCAATCACAAATATCCTTTCCACTGTCTTCAGCTCCCTTTTAGATAAGAATATCCATTTGATCCAATACTGACCAGAATTTTGAGATGCTATTTTTTGCTGATACAGAGTCAGCCATAGTTGGCACTGCCCTTTCTCTTTTCTTCCTTCCTTGACTATAGATGGGTTGGCTAGGGCTGTGGCAGCCATTTTGTATCCACAAGGGAAGGCCAAAGGAATGTAGAGCTATTGGCTCTGAGCTGCTGAACCAATGCCAACACTGTTAGTTATACGAGAAAAATAAAATCTTATTTATGTGAGATGCGATATCTTGATTTTCTGTTATCTGCAGTCAAATGGGCTCCTAACAAGTACAGCTATGTATGTTACAGGTTTAGTGTCCACTAAGTGTAAAGCACACTGGCGTGTAACACCAAGGCTTTTCTTAGAGTCACTCACCTTCTCTTCCTGTTTTTCTGCCTATCCTGGCACTACCAAAGAAAGCTGTGACAGCCACTGAGAGAAAGCTGCTGCACTCTCCTCTACTGATGGGCGGCAGCTCATCTGCTCCCTACCCCTGACTGTGAGCTCTCTGAGTTAGGGGTGTCTATGTTCATCTATTCATAACCATTTATTATCTCCCAGCTATATTCCACATTTTCAGTGTGGTAATGGAATCTTAACACACAGAAGGTCAGTTTCATGGGACAGCATCAACAGGCATTGACCATGGAAAACGATGCACACTGTGAAGGCAGGAGGGATATACTGCCCTGGGAACCCACCCTGGAAGGCTTTGTGGAAGGGACGAGGAAGGGGCCAGAGATAAGAGTGTTGTGAGTGTGAGTGGCTCTCAAAAGAAGGAGGAAGGTGGGCAGGGATGAGGACTCAGTGATCCTGGTGTGCTCACCTCTGCTATAACACCAATGCATCCTACGATGACTGAGGCTTTGGCCTGAGCTCCACTCATTCCGCCCAGTCCAGAGGTGACAAAGACTTTCCCAGCCAGGTCATTGAGGCCCAGGTACCGACGACCAGCATTCAACAAGGTGAGCTACAGGGAGAGGAGTTGGGAGCTTACCGTTCACTTCAGGCATGTCCACCTCCCATCCCCTGAGGCCAGGCATGACCCTCGCCTCTTACCACTGTGCCATGGACGATTCCCTGCGGACCGATGTAGCAATAACTGCCTGCTGTCATCTGGCCATACCTGACCACAGAGAAAGCAAGCAAGGGATGAGCCCAGTGACAGCTCCCCACTTTCAATGGTTTAAAATTCATTTTTAATTACTTCCAAATGCATTAATATATTCTTAAAAAACAAAGGAAAATATTTTAGAAAAGCTTACAGTCCCCCATTTTTGGTACCCTCTGGCCTCTCAGATCTCTTATAACAGATTTCATTCTCTTAAAAACTGTAGTATTATTGGTAAAATCATACTGGAGAATATTTAGCTACATTGACAAAAGTTTAATGTGACCCAGCTTTTCCACTTTTCATGTCTATGCCCATGTAAAGACATGTACACCATTGTTCATAGCAATTTGATTTGCAGTGGCCAAACCCTGAAATAGCTGAAATGCCCATCACCAGGAGGAGTGAATTGCAGTATATAAACAATGGATCTCTATACAGAAAAAAAAGAATATACTCCTCCTGTGTGAGATGGACCTAGCATTGAAGCCAGCCATGAAAGACTACATTCATGAGTGGATTCCATTCATTTAGTGACCTTCATCTGGGGACTCTACCTGCTGCAAGGGGGGCTGGGAGCTGTGGGAAGCAGGGGTGGGGCTTGGTCTCCAGCAAGAGGTGCTGATACAACTGTGCACACTCCCGATTTGCACACTGTACTGTGTGTAAGTTAGACTTCAACGAACCCATTTAGAGCGCTGTTTTGCATGAGGAGTTATTATTATCAGTGTTAGTTACATAAATGGCCTCATTCTGTAGGTGTTGTTTATACAGCTTGCTTTTCCCCTAAACACAAGGCCTGTGAGGTTCTTTCCACATCAGCACTCACAGATCCTGCTCACTCCTTCAGTGGCTCCAAATATGCAGTATCAGAAGCCACAAAATGTTCTCTCCCCTATCGATCATCAGGATGGCTCCAATTTTAACACTGCAGTGAGCCACCTCCTATCTGCCTCCCAGGGTAGAAACCAGGAAGCAGGAGTGCTGAGTCATAGGTGTACACATTTAAAATATTAGCAGATACTGTCAGATTCCTAAGTGACTGTCACCAGCAATGTATAAGCATGCTTATTTGCATTCCTTGATAATTATCAAACATTTGAATTGCTGGCATTGTAATGGGGGAATGACAACATTTTGTTGTTACCTTAATTGCCCTCTTCTTGAGGTAAGGACAGTCTCAAGGGCTTGCCACCATTTACTTTTCCCCCTTATAAATTTTAAGTTTGTATCTCTTTACTACTGGATTCCCCTTCTCTCTTCTGGATCAGGAGTGGATCCTGATTCTCACAGATCTGTGTCTAAATATCAAGCGTATCCCATAATTTAAGCAAGGCATTGGACCATTCAGAACCTGTTTCCTCTTCCAAACCATGGGGATGCGGTACCCTTACCTTGAAAGGTCATATGAATATTAGAAAACATAAGAGAATAGTGTTGCTATGATAAACACCCATCCAGGGAAACAGGTGAAACCATCAGAACCCGCCTCAACCCCCAGCATGGGTGTGCCCCTTAGTGTGCCTGCATCCACTCATTGCAGAGTGCCCAAGGGTTCCCTTTGTGCCACATGCTAAGAGTGTCACATTTATCATTTAATTAATTCTCACATTCATTAATATCTCCTCTTTATAGATACAATCCAAATTCCAAGGTTATACTACAACACATAGCAGAGCTGGCTCAATCCTTTGTATTTGAGTGATCTGCTGCATGTTACTCCCAAGATAATTCTTGTAAGTAAAAGTGTGGGGTAAAAATTTCTTTATCCCAGTCACTAGATGTAGCCCGCCCAGCTACCTCCAGCTTCCTGTACTGACCTAGACCCCACCCACAATCTGTGATTGCTTGTTTTCTCATGTCCTCCCCAGCACTGGGTATTATCTGTAGTTTTATTTTTGTCAGCCCAACAGTGAAAAGGGCTTTGCTTTAGTTAGTAGTTCTCAGGGTTTTTTTTATACAGTATATTCAAACCATTTCCTATCTCTACTAGAGATCTGCATCTTTTCTTTAGTTAACTGCCTACAGCACCTGGGCTCAACCTTCAGGGGCCGCCAGACCAGGTCTGACTCTGTAGCTTCACCCTCTTTAAACTTCCATCCTGTATCTATGAAATAGAAGCACAATGCCTGGCTGGAGGTCACAAGAGGCAAAGGAGCCAGGAGTGGACCCTGTCCCTCTGACCCTTGGGTGCTTCCACTGATACAGCAGAGGTCTTCAGGGCTCATAGTAATAATAAGAGCAACCGTGACTACTAATGACCAACAAAAAAAGTAATTTGGTTTCTGATCCTCAGTTTCTTCCTCCACAAAATGGGGTAATAAGAGTACTTATTTCAGAGGATTGTACAGAGGATTAAATCTATAAATCCTAGAATGACAAACAGTGGTGACTATTATATTATAAAGCATTAGTCTGAGGCCTGCTTGATTGGCCCCCAATACTACGACTTGATTATATTTTACATGGTTATTATCACTCCCAGAGATCCACAAAGATGTACAGATCAGGATATTCACTGTAGCGCTGCAAACAACCCAAATCAGGAGGCAAGTGGGCTAAATGAATTATGGTGCAATTGAATACTGCAGGTAAAAGAGGAATAAGTTAGACCCATGTTTCCTGAAATGAAACTACGTCCAAGCTATATCTTCAAAGGAGGAAGGCAAGTACAGAGGCATCATAATGATCTAATTATCTATATTTTAGCCACTCACATAAGAAATTTGTTTGAAAGGACGCAAGGGAAACTGTAAACTGGGGATCTAGGGTGGGAGAGGGATTTCCTTTACATTGTAGCTACTTTTATAATTTTTGAGGGAAGTTTTCAGCCCAGAGCGTGCATTAATTTTATAACAAATGAAATGGCAGTACTCTGCATCTTTATGGGGTTTGAGTTACTCATACGCATGCATTTGTTAGAACTCACTGAATGGTACATGTAAGATGTGTGCATTTCATTATGTGTAAATTTCACTTGAAAAGAAAAACCTATAAACAAATATTGAATTCCAGACTATAATATTTACAGCTTACTTTAAATGCATCAAAACCCAATTAGACAGATGGATAGATAGAGGGAAAGACAGAAAGACACGGATAAAGTGAGTTTAATAGTACATTAATCACAGAATTTTTTATGTTTATTGTTAATTCTTTCAATTTCCTGTATGTTTGAAATTGTTCATAATAAAATGTTAGAAAAAAGCAGGATTCAAGTATGTCCATTTGCTTATAAGTATATAAAAATGCAGGCATATTCATAAAAACTGCTAGGGAATATGTAAATATGAAATTGCTACAGCACAGTGATTGTATTTTTCAAAATTCTATTTAATATTGCTGCATTGTTTTATAATAAAAGTGGAAATATATTATATTTACTGGAATGATATGTAAACTGAAATAGAGACTTACATTGTAACCCCCATGGCAAAGAGCTTCTCATACTCGGTTCTAGAAGAGTAGTTGGGAATGACCTGGAAAAGATGAATAGGAGCCAAGGGCTAAGGGCAGCATAGCACCCTTGGAAACGATGGGTAAGCAGGTATCAGGGTCATCTGGTTTTCCCCACTGTCCCTGGGCCAGCGCTATGCCCAGTTGCCCCAGGACCCACCATCCCATTGGTAATGACCAGCCTTGGGGCTCCAGGGCTGCTTGGGAAGAGGCCCAGAGGGTGTCCACTGTACATGACCAGTGTCTGCTCCTCTGTCATCTGCGACAAGTAGGACATCGTCAGCCAGAACTGCAGGGGAAAGCAAAACATGGAAGGCCCTATGAGTGGGGAACCCACAGTGCGCCCCAAGGCACCCCCAACCTCCAAGAGCTCCCCAGGCCTCAGAAGTCCTGCCCAGTGCCCCATCCCTCCAAGCCTCTGTTATACTCTAGTGGCCCCTGGTGCCTCAAGTGAGGCCACTCCTGCCCTTAGGACCTTCCACATCCTCAAACTGTCTCCAGTGCCGTAATCTCAGGCATCAGGCAGACAGAGACTTGAGTCCCAAGAGCTGGGTTTGTAACCTCTTTCCAGACTAGAGGACATGGTCATGGGTAGGGCCTGGGCATGAGGCCAGGCTTCATAGTCCAGTGTACCTGAGCCCAGTTGCTGAACACTTGTCCATTTCCGCCGTAGGTCACAAGCTCCTGTGGAAACTAAAGAAGACAAAGCGTCATCTGAGACAGCAGCCTGGGGAGGGAGGGCACCTACCCCTGCACTGGGCTCTACAGGGCCAGGTGGCCGATGGGCCTTTACGAAGAAGTAGTGGGGGCAATAGGAGAAGCCAGAAGGGTTTGGCCCACCTGTGACTGGGGTAAGGGCTCAGCTTGGGGTGAGGGATAGAGCTGGGTCTGGAGTCACTTTGGGAACTCAGCCTGGAGTCAATGCCATGGGTACATTTGTGATCAGGTTTTGGGGCCAGGGCCAGTGCTGAGGAAGCTCTTACCACTAGGCAGGGTGGTCAGATTCTAGAACCATATCACCCTCAAGTATAATACTTAGAGATTCGCCTCGCAAAGCCTATCTTTTCTCAAATATGGGATCTGATGTACAGACGGGCTCTCAATGAGGCCCGTTACAGGCACATGTGGCCAGACCTGTGTCATCCACATGTGACTGTTGGGCACTTGAATCATGGCTTATCTGACATGCTCTAAGTAAAACTCACTCCAGATTTAGAATTAGTGGAAAAAATTGTGAAATAGCTCAATAATTTTTTTTACTGATTACATGTTAAACTGATAATATTTCAGATATATCAGGATAAACAAAACATAGTATTAAATCTTTTTTTTTCTTTTTCGTGGCTACTGGAAAATTTAAAATTACATGTGTTTCTACTATACCAATATTGATGTCCTGATATTGGTGCCATGCTATAGTTACTGGGAATCTATCATTACTTCTAAACGAAAAGTTTAAACACATTACATGTGTGTTTCACATTACAATTCTATTGAACAGTCCTGGCCCCTCTGCTTCAGTTTCTCTAGCTGCTACCTGGGCCACGGCAGGATCCAGATTGTTCATGATCATGTGCATGATGGCCGCTGCGGCTTTTGTCCGGCATGGGTACTGCTTCATTGGGTAGGCCCTGCAAGGGAAATCCAGTCACTAGGTATGACGATGGGAGGGCACTCAGGTGTGAACAGTGAGACCCAACATCCTGCTGCAGAAGTCAACTGGGAGCTCCCAGCAGGAACCAAAGCCAACTGGCTCTAGTGCTCGCCTTATGCTTTGTGCCCTCCACCCTTCAAGGTATGGTCCGTTCAGCCCCACTCCATCCCAGGCCACCCTTCCTCCCTTCTTGGCAGGCTCCCACTGAGAGAATGTTGACTTTGAAACAAAGCTGATGTCTACTTTCCAGAAGCCTCTACTCTGGGTGCAGTTTATTCTTTCCTTCTTTTCTTCACACCACCCCTGCTCCTGGGCACCAATTTTAGAGCAAGTGCCAGGCAGCAGGCCCCAATAGGAAGGAGGAGATGTGGTTCCTGCTTTATGAGGTTCAGGCCATTCCTTGTGGTGGTCCCAGACAAGTCTGGGCTTTTGGCATACCCAGGAACAAAGATACACAGTGTGATACCTGGGTGGGGCAGCCGCACCTGGGAATGGTGACAGGCAGATCCTTCTGCCCCACCCCAGACCTGCTGACTGTTCAATGTGGGGTGAGGCTCAGCCATCCAATGTGGGGTGAAAGCCCTTCATAGGGCTTTCAGTGGCAATCACAATTCAGCTTGTGAGCTTTGATGGGAAGCCTGAGTTATTTGAAGACACTGGCAGAGCACGCTTTAAACCTCTCCTTGCCCTTTGGCAATACAAAAAACGTGGAGTTTAAAAAGGGATTTTGCATACTGTTTGACTTCAGAGTTGCACAAGACCCACCGTCCAGGACAGTGAGCCAGAGGGACCCATTTAAGAAGGATCGCTCCACCTTCTGGCCAGCCTTGTGGGCTGCAGACTCCCTCAGATGATAACACTGCCACCTCCTCTCTCTGTGTGAGGGACAATGACTCAGCATGCCACATCCATGGGCCTCCTAGTGTGGTCAGCCTCAATTTCCCCTTCTCTGCTGACTCTGGAGTTCCTGACCTCCATCATGATCCCTCCCACGTCCTTCCCTTCCCACTCTGGGTTTCTTTGAAGCTGCACTCACCCACCAGCACTCACCTCATTTCAATGCGGGGGCAGAACCGGTACATATAGATGTGCCCATACAGCCGCAGCTCCTGGGCAAACTCTGGGGCCAGAAGCTCCTGCACATCCCGCGGGAAGTAGCGCAGGGCATTCTTCAGTGCCAGCTGCAGAAGGAGAGCGGTGAGGTGCAGTAGAGGTGGGAGCTCAGAGCTAAGCATCTTGTGGCTTCCATGGAAGGATGGGCCATCCTTCCCCATTTGGATTTGCCCCTGCTTCACTCAGAAACCTATGGTCCCACCCAGAGACTGCCTCGTTTTCACCCTGGGCCCATCTACAACGTCACCTCCTGTATGAAGCCTTCCCAAGAGGACTTGCTCATGGGAGACCAGGCTGCTTGACTCTAGGCAAGGACCAGACTGGGTCCTGCCTGAGGCTTGTGGCTACAGTGGGAGATACAGCATCCAGGGGAGTGAGAATAGACCTGCCAGGACCTCATAGGCCCTTTGTACAAGTGCAGAGAAACACTCTCCATCAGTGCCCAGCTTGGCAAGTAACCTCAGGCTATACTAGCAGCTCTGGGACTGAGATCCTGCCAGATGTGGGAGGCCCAGGATAGAGCCTAAAGCCAGAGACAGGACAAATCTTCTAAGGGCTCCTTATCCAATTAGGGAAAGCAGCCCAAACTCCCACACTCCCCCCAACCCTGTGATTCTTCTCCATACACCCCTGATGTTCCTGATCCTACCTCAGGACCTTTGCACTTATCCTCCCTCTGCCTAAACCCCCTTCTCCAATCTGTCTTCTCTTGGAGGGCCTTTCCCTTCATTCTAGTTTCAGTCCAGATTCCCCCTCCTCAGAGACCTGCTTTACATTGCCTTCTTGACTCTCAGCCTCCGTTCCCACCTTTGTTTCCTTCGGGAACTTTTTGCCATCAGACACTCTGTGATTTGTTTGTTTCCTTCTTTGCTAATAATCCGTCTTGTTAATATCAAGGAGGGCCAGAGTCCTGGCAGATCCTTTCATAGCTTTCTCTCTTCTGACACCCAGATTGGAGCCTGAGGGTGGAGGCAGGCAAAGTGGGGGAGGTTGCTAGGGTGACAGCCTCATGTCTGAGTGGACATTGAAGCCGTTTATTCATCCAATGGCCATGGAGAACAAACCAGTTTGGGGGTAAAGGGAGATGAAGAGCTAGTTGTGCTAAATTCATTCTCTCATTCATGAAATGCATGTCTATTGAGGGGAGAGGTGGTATGGACTCGAAGAAGACAGATGGCTTTGACACTGGAAGGCAGGAGGTGACAGGAGAAGAAACAAGGGCCTATGAATGGGCCCTGAGGACACCAGCATTTGTGTGGGGGCAGAAGCATCAGCCAGGAAGACCAAGAGCTGGGAACCTAGCCAGGAGCATGGATGCCCTGAAGGCCAAGGACAGAGGCCTAGGAAAGAAAGGACAATATGTCCAGTGTGCCCAGAGGTCAAACCCAGTAGGCTAAGACATGCCCCGGGGAGTGAATGATAGGGGTGTCACTGGGGCCTTAGGGGCAGGTGGGGTAGGAGGGAGAGAAAGAGAGGGACAATCAGGAGGAAGCAGAGGGCCAAAACAGGCAAGGGAGAAAACGCAGTTCAGATTGTTTCAGGACCTCGAAAGGGTTTGCAGAGCCCTTCCCTCATTTAATTTTCACGTGGAATGAAAGCACATAATCCTTACCCTCCTGGAAAGAAAAAGATCAGAAATACGAGTTTCTCCAGAACAGCGGCTAACAACGTGCCCCCACAGGAGTCTCTCAAGGCCTGCAGGCATCACAGTCACTCAGAGTGCTGGGCCCACCCCAGAGTCTCTGCATTTCTGACAAGTTTCCCGATGCTACTGCTGCTGGTCTGGGGACCCCACTGTAGGGACCACAGCAGGACAGCAAGGAAGATGAAACAATCCAGTGCCGGAATGACTCTCCCACCCTCACGCTGAGTGAGGGAGACACACAAAAAATGTACTGCATAACTTATCCTTGGACACAAAGTTCAAGAGCAGGTGTGGCTAGGGTACACTGTTAGAAGTCAGGACAGTGATTACCCTTCAAGGTCAGGGCCTGTTCCCCAACCTTTACACATGGCATTTGGGCTACTTTCTGTGAGTTTTATACCTTGGCACAAACATTGCTTTTTTGTTTGGTTTTGGTTTCTTACTGGTGTATGGCTTCTAATCAGAGCTTGCCAGAGAAAGTGGACATTAAGAAAAAAGTTTCAAAAGTAATATAAATTACACACACACATACCACGCACACATATTCTGCACAAGATTTAACCTTATTACAAGGGACCTAATATATTTTATCCTAACTTCTTTTATTTAATTTTCTCATGAATATTGGTTACTGCCCCCTTGGTTGATTTTGCAGCCTGCTACGAGGTGGCAGCTGCAGTCTGAAACCACTGTGTTCACTGTTCTCACAGAAATGTGGGCTCCGTCACTGGGGCTGAACGTGATATCTTACCAAGGTGCAAGATGAAGAAGGCAGGTTTAACTATCAAATTTAACTGTTAACTTTTTAACTGTTAACAATTTAACTTTTGCAAAATTTTGTTCTAATAATTACGTAACTCAAAAACACAACAAATGTTCCTGTTAAAATTAATGACTTTTAAATTGTGTCAGTTGATAGAAGTGACTCAGTCGTTCTGTGAAATGTATTTAAAGACCGTACAAAATTCGATCTGCTCCAAAATGAAGTGTTCACGCATGTGCGCCATAAATGTAAAGGGGATTCCAGCAATTCTGCATCCTAAATGCAGCACAAAAGCTATAAGATTTCCATTTTATCACCACTGAATGGTTCATTATTATGTAATTTGGTCTGGATATGACTTAATGTCAACTATTCCATATCAATTTGTCTTTTTCTTTCAAGGATAAACTATACCTTTTTATCTGCAATTTCATTTTTGTACTTAGTTTAGGAAAGTTGTCTTCTATTCCATTTTGTTCAATAACTCTATTCCCTATGTCTATAGTTACATAATAGACATGTAATAATTATTTTTTTGAGTGAAAAAATAAAAAAGCAGCAGCTCTGTTTGTTGGTCTGGATTTAATAAGTTTCTGATGGGGGTAGTTCTCAGCATTAAAATGAGAAAATGGTGTTCAGACAGGTTGTATGAGTTGCCCACAATCCTGCAATAGGCCTGGACTGGCCTGGGTGATGGCTCAGGTTCCCTTGGATCCTGGGAACCTCAGTACGGGAGGAGGCTCAGCAAGCAGAGTGATGGGGTCAGCCACTTCCTTAGGAGCACAGAACAGTAGGCACAGCTGAGTCTAGTCTTTGCCTTGCTAACTACTAGCTGTGTGGACTTGGACAGGTCACACTGTTCCAGTTTCTTCCTCTGTCAGCATGGCCTCCTCAGCTGCATAGTTGAAAGGATTCGAAGAGATGATGTGCACTACCTGGTACACAGTGCCAGGCCTCTACCAATGTTCTTAAAGAGCCCAAGCCAGGACTTGGGGAGTATTTCTCGATTCCTGCTCATGCCCACCTTTGCAACTTCCTTGTTTTCAGGTCTTCAGTTTAATACCAAGTGCCACAGTGGAGAGCCAGTGGGAGCCCTGCTTGGGAATTCACACTCTGCGTGGTCAGCTGGAATACTGATCATACAGTGCTACCACGAGTTCTTCAGCTCTCCCCGTCTCAGCCTATACCAGAGGGCATGCTATACAGCATATAGAATGTCAGAGATGGATTTCCACTGGTGAGACTGGGGCCCATTAATATGTAATACATGGGACAAATGGGTTCTTGTTAGTAAAACCAGAGGTATTCAGCATATAAATTGGACAGAATATTCTAGATATCCCTGCACTCCCCAGCTTGCCTAATAAGGTCAGTGGCCTGTACTCTTAGGGGAGAGGACTAACTCATAAGAGATCCTGTGTTCAGCCATTGGATTGGAGGGTTCTGGGCACCTCATGGTGCAAACATGTTACGTTACATGGCAAATGAGACTTTACAAGTAAGATTAAATTAATGCTTTTGAGATGGGAAAGCATCCTGCATTATCCAGTAGTCCCAATGTAATCATAACAGTTATTATAAGAAGAAACCAGAGGGACAGAGTCAGAAATACAGATTTGAATTTGCTGTGCTGCTGGCTGTGAGGATGGAGGAAGAGGCCATGAGCCATGAAATGCAGAAGTCCAGATGGTCTGGATGCTCTAGAAGCTGGAGCAAGGAAATGGATTCCCCCCAGGAGCCTCCAGATGAACACGGCCCTGCTGCATTTATTTTTTAAACTTGATATTTTATAATATGTGTAAATGTTACTAGGAGTATATTTTGAATTTTTTAAATATGTAAATATAAACCGGGACAATCTATATCATTATTTGTGCCCCCAAAATGAGAGTCATGATACTCAAGAAGACAGCAAAAGAACAAATACGATTTCAATATCAGTGCATTTGCACTAATATTTCTTGCTTTTAGCCCAGTGAAACCCACTTCAGATTTCTGACACCCAGAATTATAAGATAATAAGATAATAGATTTGTGCTGTCTTAAGCCGCTGTGCTTGTGGTGATTGGTTCAAACAGTCCTAGGAGACTAAAAAGGCAGAAACAGAGTCCTGTCTTGGAAGTAATATTACTTCTGCCAAGACCAAACCTTTCCTGTGTGACAGCTGATAACCTATAAGGATACCAGCCTGTCACTCTGTTAAGCGTGTGCGTGTGCATGTGCGTGTGCGTGTGCGTGTGCGTGTGCGTGTGTGTGTGTGAGATTTGACCTCTACCTTACTTTCTTTCATTCTAACATAGCAGTGATCCTATGGGGCAAACCTCACCTTCTTGGAAGTTTTTGACTCACCAATTCTGCCAAAATGATAGCTATGATCCAATTGGTTCAGCCTTGTTTGAATGCCCCCCATCCCTGAACCCCTCTAACCCAGCCTCATTCGGGCCCTCAGCCAGCTCTGGCCCAAACTGGAGCCAGACTTCCTGGGTACAGACTGTGGCTCAAGCTCTTCCAGCTGGGGGAATGGAGCCTCTCGAGGGGCTGCTGCCTCTGTACTCCTCTTCTCAAGGCACAGTGCACCAGAGCGTCTGCTACACAGCACATGCACACACCCCCTCTCTGAGCTTCCAATCCAACTGCAAAATCAGTGTGAGGGTAGCACACACTTCATAGGGCTGTCTTGGGGACTAACTGAACTGACATGCCTAGAACAGTGTCTGGCACACATACATGCCTTGTGAGTCCTGGCTATCGAAATGATCATCTCCCACACTCATGGACCTCTGTGCTGCCAATTGTTTCCTCCAGCCCACTTGCCCCTCTAGGAACTCTGTAGAAACCTCCACACTCTCTGGGAGAGTACCCAGAAACCTTCATGAGATCCCCTTTACTCACCTGATAAAGTCCACACTACTCTTGGGTCCTCTATAATCAGGCTGGGCCTGGCTCTCTCTGCATCCAGTTCAGATTTACTTGGGGCTACGTCCACCTCTAATATACTCTGGAAATACCAGTCTCTGCATCTTCACTCACTGCCTACCATTGTCTCTAAGAGACATTCTCAGATTTTGCAGTCTAAGAACCTTGCCTATATTGCTAAGATCACCTCCTCCAAGAAGCCCAGCTATGTTTCTCTTGTCTGCTGAACTCCTGTAGGATGTTGGTTTGAGTACTTAGCATATACTCTTCTCCACACATTCAACGAACACCTTCTGGTGTTACTGAAAACCCAGAAATGAGCCCCCAAAAGACCCCACTCAAGAAGCTCAGGATAGTGTGTTGGTAGTGATGGGAACCCAGATACATGTGGAAAGTCTTCAGATCTGCTATCTGATGCCCAGCAGAGCCCCTTTAGGTAGGGCAGAATTCAGAGAAAAGGTCAGTAAGAGAAATTGCGCATGGGAGAGGGGAGGATGCTGAAGACGTTTCTAATAGAGGAACTGGCCACAGCATGTGACTAAATTGTCCTCGGCACGGTAGT
>VMDR010027133.1:0-13717 GCA_007922815.1 Macrotus californicus
AGACTTTTCATAGTGCTCCATTGATGTATCTGCAGGTGCAGATTGCTTTACTTATTGTAGCTTCATAGCATGCTTTAAATATCTAATAAGGCTCTCTCCTCCACTCTCCACCTTTGTTTTTCAGAATTGTTCTAACTGTTCTTTCCACTTTATTTTGTCTATAAACTTTGGAATCACTTCCCAGTGGGAAAAAATCCTAGTTATTTTAATGAGATCCTGTTAACTTTTAAGTTACAGTGGAGAACAGTGGTGTCTTTACCACACTGCCATGTGCTCCTATGCAGGAATGGGATGCACCCCACTGTCCAAGTCTTCTCCGGTCTGCCTTCTCAGCATTTAAAAACAATTCTTCATGTAGATCTTGCAGATTTTATGTTATGCTTATTTCTTGGAATTTTACCTTCTATTGTTGCTATTATAAGTGCTATTGTAATGATTTTCTTTCATTGTATTTCCTAATGTGTTGTTGTGTGGTTACCAGAACATTTCTTTTAAAGAATGGCTTAAACACACACACACACACACACACACACACACACACACACACACACACAATCAAAACCATACATAAAAGAGTTCTCTCCTTCCAAAATACATAAATTTATTATTAAAGTTATTAGGGCATATATGTTTGTACATGCCATACAGACATATCATTCTATGAACTTGAATATTCAGATAAATAAGAGTATATAAAGATTCAATATAAAAGTTATCCAATGTATTACTTTTTGTACATTTGTTTAAGCTCTCACAGGGTTTTCCTTCTGTTATAGTTAATCTATCAACTGCCTGCAGTTTATTGGGCAGAATATTTTTTCAGCCAGCTGTTAGTCAAGAGAATGACAATTTAAATTTTCCTTGTCTTCTGTTTCTCTCTCCTTTCCCTCAGTAGTGTCAAGATATGTTAGTGACATTAGCTGATACTTCCGACTTCTTTTAGAGAAGAAGAGAAAGAAAAGAAAAGAATAGAGAAGAAAAGAAGAGAAGAGAAAAGAAAAGAAAAGAAAAGAAAAGGAAAGAAAGGAAAAGTAACTCCAACAACCACCAAAAAATACATTGTTCAAACTCATCCTGTCCCTTTAGTCCCAGAGAGAATTTTAGGGAATTGTTTAGGGACTAGTCTTCTTGGATTCAGACCATGTTTACTTAGTATACTCTACAACTAAGAAAGGAGAAACACTTTCCCTTTTGGTAAGAGAAGTTTTACCTCAAGGGCTCTGCAGTCACTGCCGTGGAATAAAAGCAGAGTTTTCAGTTGGACCACACGGCTCCCTCCTTCCCCAGTTACCTTTTCCACTGGCACCACTTTGCCGTTCTCTCCAGCCGCCCTGGCTGGGACACAGGGCTCAGTTAAGATTTTCTTCTTTTGCTCTTCTCGGTGAATGTGCTGGCATGGCTACCAGAACAGAAGGCGTTAGCACGTAACTGATGTCAAGGTCATCAGCTCGCAGTTGACTATTGCTCGCATTTCTCTCTCTCTTTTTCTGGCTAAGGCTGGCTATGGATTGATTTCTTCCCCCAAGTGAAGTGTTTAGAATAGGTGAGGGAAATCTTTGTGGAGTACGAAAATCAGCAAAATAAACAAACTTCCCCCCTCACCGTCCAAAATTTATATTATGATTTTGATCCTGAAGATAATTTTAGAAAATCATCTCTGTACAATAAGAACACAGACTTGTCCCTGTCCTTGACAGCCCAAAGTGTTCAAGATGAGGCCTGCTCTAAACAAGAAGCTTAACTTGAAAACAGTTATGAATGTTTGGAAATTCCATGCTGCGTGTGCAGAGGGGAAAGCGTCATTGTGTTAGGAGGTGAATGTTTCTGCTTGTCCTGATTGTATGCTAATGTCTTAAAAGGAAACATTAGCTGTGCAATGATTAAGGATGCAATTAGCATTTCATTTTCTAGCTAAACAGTGCCCCTAAGACAGCTTTGGAAGTCCGAAGGACCTGGTTGGGACCTCTAGCTAAACAACGTACAATGGTTATGAGCTTGGGTACATCCTTAATCTCTCTAGACCTCAGCTTCTTCAATCATCTTAGCTATATTTGTGCGTGTAAATGCTAACTTTCTTAAATTAGCTAAGATATACAAAAACACTAAACCAAGTGCTTAAAGAACAGTAGATACTATTTCAAGTTTATAAACTGGCTGTGGTAAGAGTGTGACGTAAACAGGAAAAGACCTGGAACATGTCAAGCACCATTACAGGGTAGAAACCGATGGGCATTTAATTTGACTACATCGCGCTGTGAGTGACACTGAGCTGTTAGTGCCATGAAGACAAAAGGGTGCAAGGCCTATCTCCTTAGAAGCAAAAGCTTTGTGTCAGCTGTAAATCAAAGAGGAAACATTTCAAACAATGAGTCTCCCTAAAACTGCTGCCGCCATTAACCAAAGAAAGGTTTCCACATTTACAGTGTGGCAGTGAAGGTTGGCTGGACAGCATTTCAACAGGAATTTACTAAGTGTTATGAAAATACCCAACATGAGCTAAGTCCCCTTCTCCAAGGAGATTATTGTCTCATTAGTGAAATCAAGTTATCCATGACTAAAGCAATGAAACCCAGCCTTTTACTGGATTGAACCAGGTATTGAGTGTGTTTCAAATGTAAAGGGAGCCAAAGCCGCATAGGGAGTCCCTGTTCAGATGTTACGAAGATCTATTGCTTCCGGCTGCCTGAGACCTCTGTCTCCCTCCTCTGCCTACTTCTTTTGGGAAATAGCTCTTCCACTACAATTACGTGGTAGTAGAAAGGCTTGCCCTTTACACACTATACAATCCTGCCCCCATCCAGGGATGAATAAGTGACCTGAGTTATCCCAAGGTATTACCCTATTGCTCACAAGGATTGGTCATAATGTGAGGGGATGACTCAAGCTGGGCTAGATGGAGTCCTTTCCTGCATATTTTTCGAACTGGAATTGGGGAAAGTTTTTTCCATGTTTGGGTGGTGAAGCTAGCCAGATGTGAGCCTGGAGGTGGCAACAGACATGGTTCCAGGTTCAGGAAGAAACTCTGATTGTGAGGATGATGTCAATGGTCAAAGAGAAGTGGAGATAAGAGAGAGAGAGAGAGAGAGAGAGAGAGAGAGCGAGGCAGAGAGGCACTCTGGTTCCAGTTGTTGCTGACATTGAGTTTTGAATTGTATTCCTGTCACTCTCAGTCAGAGTCCTAAGTTAAGTGATGTCCTCCTGTGAGGCGTGGCTTGCCTCATTTGCTTATTTTGGTTCCCAGCACAATGACTGCAGGTTCCCTTTAAGTATGAGTTAGGCCCCTCTTTACAACAATCTCCAAAGGAATCCCTGTGAATCAGAACCACAAAAGGATTAGTTGAAAATAACCAGGGTTAGTACTATGATTGACTACGTAGCCTCCCTCTTTTTATATTTAGCAGGGAACGTCTGGTTTCACCACTTACTGCCAGCTCTGTGACTTTGGGTAAGTGACTTAATTTTGCAATATTTTTTTAAAATAGCTGTACAATGGGTATAATGATTGTATTGCCTTACCTAAACAGTAGTATAGGATAATGAATAAGAACATTGTTTCTAGCAGGAAGACTTCCTAGGGTCAAATACTACCTCTACCATTTACTGGTTTGTAGATTGTTGTGACCTTGAGCAAGCAACTTAATCTCTAGATACCTTAGTTTTCTTACTTGTAAAATAGTGGTAACAATAGTATCTACCTTATAAGGTTGTTATATACATTGAGTGAGTTCATATATTTAAAGCTGTTCACATAGCAAGTATTATATGTGTTAATATTTATTATAATGACACTATTTAGTTATAATGCAGATTAAATAGAATTTGTATTACAATACCTTCTTCACAATAAGTACTCAGTAAGTGTTAATTGCTGTGGCTGCTGATATTTGGGTTTATTTCCACCTGTACATGAGCAGTCTTTTTTTCTAAATGCCAATGTCAGATTAATTTTATTAAAGTAACAGTTTTATCATTTTTACTCATGCTAAACTCTTTTTGTGACTGCCCATTACCTGTAGATAATGATACTTCTTAGGCCATCTTTATCCTAATCATTTTGACCTATTCCCCAGGATTGCCTCACATGGTCACTTTATTTAGTTAAAAGATTTTCTTATCACTCATTGTACATCAAGAACTGTGAGGAATCTGAGATTTTATCTTCCTTGTGAGTTAACAAAGTAGCCTGTCACAATTTCATGGATACTGGCAGAAAACATAAAATTCATGGGTCATTACTCACAGCCCAACAAGCATCGTAAACCTCACGTTTGCACTGGTTATCCTTATCCTCCAAGTCCCCGGGTGGGAGAGACACGGAGGGGCCCAGGTAGATGCTGGGAGAGTGCATAGCATAGTGGTTTAGGGTGTGGTCTGTCTTGGTTCAAATTCTAGTTCAGCCACTTTCTAAGCCAGTCTGTGCCTTGACATTCTCATCTGGAAAATGGATAAAATAATATCTACCTCAAGAGGTTGTTATGAGGAATACATGAATAATATTTTCAAAATGCTTAGAATAGTGCTCGACACATAGTAATATACACATATTAATCCATATGTGTATAATCCATATACGAGGTCCATCCAGAAACTGTCCAGCCACGTAATATGAAAAATAGAGACATTTACTGAAAAAGACACAAGATACAAGAAACATTGTACATAGGACAATGACGCCTCAATCCTCTTCAAAGTAGGCACCTTGGGACCTTACACAATTCTCCCAGAGTCTCTTCCACTGTTTGAAACATTCTGCAAAATCCTTTGTTGGAATTGCCATCAGCTACCCCGTTGTATTTCTCCTGAATCTCATTGATGGTCTGAAATCTTGTTCCTTTGAAAGGTGATTTTAGTTTTGGGAAAAACCAGAAGTCACAGGGTGCGAAATCTGGACTGTAGGGGTGCTGAGTCACCTGAAGAACTCTGCATAAGAAGTGATGCATGTGTGGGCACATTGTCATGATGAAGCTGCCAATCACTAGTTGCCCATAGCTGTGGCCTATTTTGTCGTATTGCATCTCTCAATGGACGAAGAACATTGAGGTAGTACTCCTTACTAATTGTTTGGACTGGGGGGTGTACTCGTGATGGGCAACACCTTCTCAATCAAAAAGCACAGTTATACAATCTGGAAATGCAACGGCCACACATGCTCACTCAATGGCATCTACTGCCCCCACTGACTAGTACAGTGAAATCGTCATTGTTCATGCATGCACATTCCAGTCCACTCTCCTTGGCTGCCAGGTTACATTGATGTCACACAAATGGTTCTCATTTTATTAATAATGGCTGCACTTTTTCCAGACAGACCTCATATATATAGCAATCTACATATATAATTGCACTAAGTAAATGAAGTAGAAAAATGTATATGAGATTACCCTGGAAGAATATTGGGAGAGAAAGACAAGTGCTGAGGATTGAGGGCAACCAATATCAAGAGAAAAGCAAAAGAAAACGAGCCAGCAAAAAACACAGACTGATGAGGGAGGCAGGGGACAACCTGGGAGAGCGGAGTCCTGGCAGCCCAGGAGGAGTGAGCCACATACAATGGGCTTTAGGCAGGACTGTAAACCCTGAGAGGGCAGGTGCTGCTTCTGCTTTATTTTGGCTCATTTCCCTGGATTTAGCACATTGCCTGATATAGAGGAGGTGCCCAATTAGTATTTGGTGAATGAAAATATAATAAATAGAGAAGTCAGAAACGATATGGGCCTAAATATACTTATTTAGGTTTTTCCCTATGCAATGCCAAACTAACTCCAGAACTTGATGTTAAAATCTTCTTAATCTGTGATTTATCCCTTAGGGATATTGTCTCTTATCACCATGGTTCCATTACAATTTTATGAAACCAGCCAGGAGTCTCATTTTTTAAAATAAGTGCATTCTGCCTATGATCACAGTTCTATTTTTAGTCTTTGTTTCTAAATGCCCAAATTAGTCATTAAATAGAAGACCTGGTCACTGGATGACTCAACGTTCCGTCATTGGGCCTCATATTAAAAATGTGAGGGCCAAGCACAGTCTGTCTGGCAAGCAGCTCTAAGGCAGTGTTTTCTGCTTTTCTGTTGGCTGTGCCTGGAAAACAGAGTCAGGTCTAAAATATTGGGTTTTCCTTTGATTTGAGCTGGTGGTAGCGTATTGCTCTTTACCGAGAATCATCTGGTCGCGAAAATTTCTGCATGAGAATGTGATCCCAACTGAGTATCAGCACATTTTCTGGGCTGCTTAGACCAATGAACTTCATTTAACTGGTGTCAGGTTAAATTTATCTAATTATTACATTATTTTTATTACTTCCTTTCTCAACATTTTCTGTGGAGTGTGTATTAAAGCTTTTTAAATCCGACCAATTTCCCTTTTCTGAACTCCCCCGGCAAGAAACCTTACACTATAGTCTACTTTCTTTTCTTTTTCGCAAACACTTTGTTCCCTGATTTCTTTATCTTTTGTTAGCTCTGTATTCTGAGGTATCTTAATATGATTTGTTTTGAATTGAATTTTTATCTAATGGATTATTACTGATGCTCAAGAATATGCCATTTTTTGTGTGTGGCTCTTTTATCCGTAAGCCTGCTGACTCTTTCTAAATGGTTGTGGCCGAGTTTAGAGGCTATTGAATCCTCTATGTGTGCAGCCGTATTTTCTACTAATAATGACAGTTAGGTCTCTTCCTTTCCAATTATTATGCCAAATTTTTTTTATGGGCTTGCATTTACTAAACCTATGCTAAACTGCTCAGTATAAGTAGTAATTGTTGGCATCGTGTCTTTTTCCTGACATTTGTAAGAATGCTTCTCAGATTTCATCATTAAGCTACTTGCTGAGTAACTATATATGTGAGTCAGCATTCTGAATGGCTAAGAACTAAGACTGGACAAATCTTCCTGGGTTTAAATTCCAACTCTTCCACTTACTTCTGTGTTGTATTGCACAAATTAACTCTGGCTTCGTTCCCTCATGTCTGGTATTGGGGATGAAGCTCCTAACCATACAGTTGTTTTAGAGACATTAACTCATTCTAGTTAGAACAATCAGGCATGGAAAAGAGGTAAAAGTAGTCTAGATTTGAAAGGTAGAGGTAAAACTATGTTTGCAGGTGATGTGATATTGTATGCAGAAATCCTAAAGAATTCACACACATGCCAAAAAACTGTGAGAGCTAATAAGAAAGTTCAGCAAGATTGCAAGGTATAAAATCAATATACAAAAATCAATTTTATTTTCTATATACCAGCAATGAACAATGGAAAAGACAGTTAAGAAAATAATTTAATTTAAAATAGCATCAAAAGAATAAAATATTCAGGGACAAAATTAACAAAAGAATTGCAATACTTATACACTGAAAATTATAAAACAGTTTTGAAAGAAATTAAGGGAGATCTACATAATGGAAAGATAGCTCTTGCTTATATATTGGAAGGCTTATTATTCAGATAGAAATACCAAACTGATCTATAGGTTCAATATAATCCCTATCAAATTCCAGCTGCCTTTTTTAAAAAAAGGGATTGATAAAATGTTCCTAAAATTTATGTGCAAATACAAGGGTCCCAGACAGGTCAAACCAGTCCTGAAAAAGAACAAAGTTAGGACTCACACTTCCTGATTTCAAATTTGACTACAAAGCTACAGTAATCAAGGCATGTGGTATTGGCATAAGGATAGACATATAGATCAGTGGAATAAAATTGAGAATCTAGAAATTAACCCTTCCATTTAAGATCAATTGATTTTTGTTAAAGGTGTCAAGTCAACTGAATAAAGAAAGAATAGGTTTTCAATATATACCCCTCATCTGTTTGATCTCTAAAACTGAATTCCCCAGGGCTCCTTTCTTGGGTCTCCTTTCTTCTTTTATCTCTTATGCCGAAGCTCTTCCATTTGGCTCTCCACATTTACTTGATTCTGCCTTGATTTCTGCCCTAAAAAGTGACAGATTCCCTTGCCCTTGACTTCCAGGAGGATATTGGAAAGAGAGGGGGAGTTCTCTTAACCAAAGGTTGCAGTTTCAGTCGGGGGTCCTCTCCATTCACTCACCCCTTTTGGTTCCTAGTAACTTCTTCCTCTTACCTCTTTAGGCCTTTAGGCTTGTGGCTGTTGGGTAATGCATTACCCCTTATTCTTTCTCCTGAACTCTTCCATACCGTTTAAATAGACACTTTGTTAAACTCTCCTCAAGATTATATGGTTGGATTGTGCTACTTGGACTGAATAATAAATATACATGCTCTCTTTTGCTGATCTCGTCTAGTCTTAGGGATTTAAATCTCATGATTCCACTGACAACTTCTACATTTGCATGCATAACCTGGACCTCTCCCCTGAGATTCCCACCTGAGATTTCCACTTGTCTATCTTCTTCATACCACAAACCTAGCATCCAAACCTCCAACTCTGATTTGCTCCCAGATTTGACCTCCAACCTCAAACCTCACCTCCCCACATATGTTCCAACATCAGTAAATGGCAGCAGTATCATTCCTTCAGCTATGGAAGCCGAAGAATCTGGAGTCGTTTTTGACTTTTTCTTTCACATTTCCAGTTGATTGAACAACAATCCTTGTATCTTCTGTACTCAAAATATATTCAGATTTTAACCGCTTCTCACCACCTTCATGTCTTCTACCTTGTTCTAAGCCATCTTCATCTCTGGCCTGGATTAGTTGAATATCTTCCTAATTTGTTTCCTTGCCTCCATGTATGCTTTTCACATTTTACTCCATTCTCTTCAACAAGTCTGTTATGGTGATCTTTTCAATATATAAGTCATATTATGTCTTTCATCTCTTCAGAATTCCACAGTGACCTTTTGCCTCTCTGGGAATCAAAGCCAAAGACTTAAAAATGGCCTAGATGGGTCTATGTGATCTGGCCTTCTGCTACAATTCTGAGTTTTGCTCTTACCACTGTTCTTGCTTAGTCCACTCTTGTCACACTAGTTTCCTTGCTGTCCCTGAACATATCATTCATGCCCCTGACTTAAAGTATTTGGACTTCCTGTGTCACCTGCCTGGGAGACTGGCTCCTTCAAACATTATTGATACCTTCTCTCTGGCACTCCCCATAAAATAACATCCTTCCTTTTACTCTAATGCTCTTTTTCCTCCTTACTTTCGTTTATTTTTTCTTCCTAGTCCTTTGACCCTTTGACATATTCTATATTTCCTTGTTTGCCTGTGATGTGTTTCCTGTCCCACCTCTGTCCCACAAAGAATATAACCTCAATTTTTCTCTAGCACCTGGAGTACTGTCTGGCATGTCACGCTGCTTAGTAATTGTTGTTGAATAAATAATTGAGTAGATTAATGGAAGAATTTTGATGATTAAGGTATCGTCATACTGGTTTGGTAGACATCTGCAAAATCCCTAGAGTTGTTTTGTTCTGGAGCTCCTGATTGTGGTAATATTGGGAATAGTGTAGTTATATTTATGGAGATAGGTTATCTTTGGATTAGTTTTTTGTGTTTAAGACTGTTTTTTTTTCCTTCTTTCTCATTTAACACTTTCTAATAAACCATAGTTGCTAGCAGCAAGTGAATTTTTTAAAAGCCTCCTATGTATTTATGGTAGTCCCAACCCAGATGCAGCTTCAGGCAGGGTGCCTGGTTCTGGCCACTCCTTTGCCTGAGCCTTGCTCGTTGCATTGCCTTTCTGTTCTGTTTCTGATCCATGGGGAAACTTACCTTGACCTTGTACTCAGCTAATGCTTGCGTGGTAATTTATGAATTCACTAAACCATCTTGATTAGGGGTTCCCACGTGTTTCCAAACAATATTCAAATTGTTGCCAAATTAAAAATCCAGGAAGACAGTACATAAAAATTCAGATTTACAGTTTTTGAAAATTTGTAACATCTGGCAACATTTGGCCTGCATTTCTCCTGTAACAACTGGTTGGAGGTAAGTAAGTAGTAAGACCCTTCAGCGAGTCATGTACTCTGCAAGTTTCCAAGTTCTTACCACTGCATATTCTCTTAAACTTGACAGAAGTGACTTCACTCCTTTGCTTTATCTGCTTAACCCCTGTAGGCATTTTAAGTAGTAAATCCCTATTTTGGCTACACAATTAGCTAAAATATTAGATAATTTACTAAGATCCTGAAAAATAAAAGCCATCCAACAAAGAGCAGTCTTTCTTTTGAATTGTACACAAGAAATGGAGAGAGGGGAGAGAGATAGGGCAAGGGTGAGGGTGAAGGGAAGGGGAAGGGAGGGGAGAGAGAGAAAGAGAGATCATTCTATGTTTTTTTCTCCCTAGTGCAAGAATTTTCTCCATTCCCCTTGGGCCACAGATTGCCAAAGCTACTAAATCTGAAAGTTATCCCTTTTAGGCTGGACTTCTGCCCTTAAATAGATGAGGTTTGTCCAGAAAGTATCCAGCCATGTACTGCAAGAAACAGAGACATTTATTGAAGAAGATACCATGTACAAGAAACATTGTACATAGGACAATGATGCCTCGGGTCCCTTCAAAGTAGGCACCTTGGGACCTCACGCAGGTCTCTCAGTCGCCATCAGCTGCCCCGTTGTATTTTCCTGAATCTCATTGACAGTCTGAAATCTCTTGACCCTTTGAAAGGTGATTTTAGTTTTGAAAAAAGGAGGAAGTCACAGCATGCCAAATCTGGGCTATAGGGGGCTGAGTCACCTGGGTGATTTGATGTTTCACCAAAAACTCTGCATGAGACGTGATACATGAGCGGGTGTGTTGTTGTGATGAAGCTGCCAATCACCAGTTGTCCATAGCTGTGGGCTTCTGAATCATCTAAATAGTTTCTATGGAGGAATGATTGCTCTATTCTCTCAGTCATTTTGAATGCAATGGCCACACAGTACACATGCTCATTCAATGGCATCTACCACCCCCACTGACTAGTATAGTGAAGTTGTTATTGTGCTCACATGAGCATTCTAGTCCGCTCTCCTTCGCTGCCAGGTTACATGAATGTCACACAAACCATTCTTGTTATATTAACAATGGCTGGACTTTTCCTGGACAGGGCTATTTATATTTATATTTATTTATATATTTGAATAAAACTTTATATCAAGGAGCCCCCTGGAATATAGTGATGCCAGTACTCAGTGAGTGACAGATTGTCGAGAATGCCATGTGTCTAATCTTCAGTCAGTGTGAGATTTCTCTAATTCAAGAAGGAACTAATTCATTTGATGATACTGACAAACTTTTCTTTCTAAATTAAACTGAGTCATTATAAGAATCAGATTTTTCATGTATTCAGGAATCTAGGTAATCAGCTTCTTTGCTCAACTACCACAGGTATTCTTTCCAGAAACTGTGGCTAGTTTCAAGCCAGTTTAGGGTGTAACTTTCTGGTTTATACTAAATCATGACTTCTGTCCAGAAACGTACATGTTTGTACAAGAGTAACTGTGGAATGGGTGTTTGCCTGGTTTATGTGATTTACAGAGTATCAGAGGACCTATGGCTCCCCATGTTTGTGCTGCCAGTGTTTCAGGGTGTCAGAAATGACTATATTGCTTTTTATTTAGGTTGACTCAATGAAGCTATTGTTGAGTAGCAAATAAATCCTCTTACGTTCGTCATCTCATTGCACATTTCAGGTTTGCAAGGGAAGTTTACATAGTATTGTTTGCACTTCCTGAACATAGCCAGAAAACTTGTGACATCACTTGTTATTCATACACACTTATAACTTGTCTGTGCCTAGGTGAAGAGGCTTGATTGTGGTCCAGAGAGTTTAACTTTTGAAGTATGATTTTGAAGTTGTGGTGGTAGACTGTTTTTAGGTTCCATTGTTTCCTTTTCATAAAAGTTAGAATTTTTTTCAAAACAAATATTTTCTAATATTTTATTACTATATATCCAAGGAAGAGTTAGTATACAGGACAAGATTTAAAGAAAATAAAACATTAAGCACAATTAAATTTTAACAAAAAAATTAGATGTTATCAATATTTGTTTAATTCAACCATGTATTGTCTCCTAAATTAGAGTTTGATGAATTCACCTTGAATTACAAATTTTATTTTTGTTTATTACTTTTATTACTTTGTTGTTATTTATTACTCTGTGGTTGATTCCGCTCAGCATTTGAGGAAATTTTTAGCTGTTTACTTGGGAACTAGAAGGTAGGTTACAATTTCTTGGGAAGATTTGGTTCAAAGGGTAGAAAAATGGATTTTGTGAACTCATTTCTACCACCTGAGCCTAAGTTTAGATAATCTTGTTTGAACCATCTAGATTTAATAGTCTCTAAGTCAGAATAGAATCTTCCCTTTCCCTTCTGTATGTTTACATATGTTTTAAGCTCATATCACTCCAATTTTTTTTAAATTTCCTTACAGATTGGCCTATCCAGTCTTTTGGGACTCTGGGATGTGTTGGAAGTTAATTTTAAAATTCCAATCTCAGTAGAGTTATTCTTAAAAATCAGTCCTGCCTTCTCTGCCTTCCTAGTAATAGTGTGGTGTCCCTCCCACAATGAACTACAAGCTGGTCAACAGTGACAAGCAAGGCATCTCCTTTAGTTAGACGGGCAAAGATGGCCAGGACACAAAGTCACTGAGGTAACTTCATGTGAATGGGGATATTTTGTAAAAACGTGAGGGGATAAACAGCAACAGCTGTACAGATGGCCCTTCATGGTATCCCATTCATCAGATCTTCAGTGTCCAGCTACTGTAGCTCTGGTGATGTAGTGGCATCTTCCGTGACCTGGTCTTGCCTGCCCTCAGAAGCAGGCATCCACATTGCTCCTCGAAAATTCTAATGTCTCTGCTTCTCTTTTTTTCTGATTCTCTGTCCACTGCTTTTCTCCTTCTTGCTTCAGCTTTCTTCTTGTGATCTCTCTTTCTTTATCACTCTCATTTTCAAATTCAAAACTACTTTTGGACTTCTGGCCAAGATGGAGGTGTAGGAAACATGGCTTGCCTCCTTGCACAACCACATCAAAATTACAACTAAACTACAGAACAACCATCACTCAGAACTGCCAGAAATTGAGTTGGAAGTCTGACAACTATGAAATTAAAGAAACCACATCCATCCAGACACGTAGGAGGGGCAGAGATGTTCATCCATGTGTAATGGATAAAAATTTTGGAGGCATATCAGGGGAGAGGAGTCCCAGCCCCACATCAGGCCTCCCAGCCCAGGGTTCCAGTACCAGGAAGATAAGTCTATTCCCATAACTTCTGGATGCAAAAACCAGCAGGGACTTAGTTGGTGGAAGAAACTTTTAGAGTCCCAAGCAGTTCTTCTTAAAGAACCCTCATATGGACTTACTCAGACTCACTCTCCTGAGCTCCAGCACTGGGGTAGTGGCTTGAAAGGCACGAGTGGCATACAGGGAGGAACTAAAGGGTCTGGCATCAAGGCGAGCACTAGGGGGCAGCTTTCTCCCAAAGAGGTGGGCAGAGGCCATTGTTTGTTTACTGAACCCTCCTGCCACAGAGCCACAGAGCTGGCAGGCAGGTGCCATATCTGAGACTCCATCAACCTGGCTAACATCGTTTGCCCCACCCTGGAGATCCTCTGATCTCCGTCCCATCCAACTTAAGGGTCCCACCCACACTGTTAACGGAGATGTCTCCATATGAATGGCTGGTTAGCTCATGCTTCACAATTTCCTAACTCCTATTAAACAAGCAACAGCCAGCCTAGATTCACAGCTTGGCTTTGCAACAGTGAGCTCCCAGCCCCTGTACCTCTTGCTAAGTGACTC
>VMDR010027134.1:0-13713 GCA_007922815.1 Macrotus californicus
CATGTATTGTTGTTGCACTACTCTGTGCATTCTCTAAGGTTTCATTTTTCATATTTTGTGATCTTGTACCTCATTATTTGCATGTACGATTAATGACAGACATGTTGGCACATGGCAACCTATAAATCTCAGTGATATTAAATGGCATGAGTTAAAATACTTTAACACACACAGTGTACTGTTATGTATAGCTTATGCAATAATTCTAAAGCTGAAAACTATTCAAGAGTAAGTAGTCAGTGGCTTGGCACACTATCCCTCTAATCGGGAAGACTGTTCTTCAAAGGTGCCTGCTACAAGATGTGCTTCTGTCAGGCACATCTTCATTAATAATTTCCTACAAATCATGTCTTTATTTATTGTTTTATTGTCTTAAAAAAAGATGGAGAAAATATTAGTAGTGCAGATTAAATTTAAATGCTTCTTACATCTACAGCCATCACATTATAAATTATAAAAAAAAACTGAAGAACTGTCCTTCTAGTCCTGAAAACTTATGATTCAGTAAAGTTCCATATGTCATTGAATGTCAAAGGAAATTCCAACATAGGACTCCAATGTTTTCTTTCTATTTTACTTATTAACAAAAACAAAAATATTACCTAATATTAATATAGGACTTATTCATTCCCTTGCAGCCATAGGTAGCCTACAGATACTAAGAATTTGGCCAAAAGCATTTCATGAGAATCAATTGGCTATGTGGAATCTACAATAATGAATATTATGTACTTTATTATTATTTGTAAATAGTGTACTTCATATCTTTCATAGCACACACACTCACTTTTTTCAGAGCCCGTTGTTCAACATTTATCAGCATACTGCTGAGTTATGGGAGCATAATTAATGCTCAGCCAGCTCAAGACTTCATTAGCAGACATTGTTTATGTGTCTGCTCAAAAGAACTCATGCACTGGGTATGACCTGATTGGCATAGGTAAATCCAAACGGGGAGATGATGGCAAAAGGCCACATTTTAAGCCCAGCATCAACTTTTCTATGTTTGGCTGCAAGCTTTTTAGGATTAGCTGTTTAAATCAAATTCTTTCACAAAGTCTATCAATAGGCCTCCTTGGACAGTTAGCTAATTAAGATTTCATGCACACCTATGAAAGGTTGTTTTGAAAATAAGCCTAAGGAAAAATGGACTGGATTTTTAAAATAATCACAACAAATTATTCCATGTTAAAAGAAGTTCATTGTTATTTAATTGACTTGGTTTTAAACTTCAGAAAAAAATATCCAGCATACACACTTCCATATAAAGAGCATTGTGGTCCTAGGGGTTTCCTGGGAGGAGAAGAGAGCTTAGGTAAAGCATGTTGGGATTTGGCCACACAGAAAGGACTTTGTTGGAGGCTAGAGATGCACTCTGTCACAGTAAATCATTTTGGTTTTAAATTTGGGAGAAAGATAAAACACAGTAGGTTTATTAAATTATGTTTCATTATCTTGCTTAGTTGAAATATGGACCAATTTCTAGCAATTCTCTTTTTGTCTACTTCAAATGCAGTATTCTTAAAGACACATAAAAAAGAGTTCGAAAAAACAGAGACATGTACAATCAATAATGACAACTGAGTTCAATGACCTTACCACATTTAATACGCAATCCTGCTTTTGCATGTTATTTGGTCCAGATTATATGCAAGACCAACCAGTGACTTGGTTAAATTCTTATCACGTATAGTTTCCAAAAGCTCAGCAGCTCAGCAGGGCCCAATCAACTTTGTTCTGGAGCTGGGCCTCCCAGCCCTCTAGCCTTCAGCTACTGTCTAATACCAGATGTTTGCTCTCTCTGGTCCTCCCCCTTCTCTACCTCCTCCAGGTTTCATTTTAAAAATCCACTCCATAGATACTCAGTTCAATCCTTCTGAGTTGCCTTGGCAACTCACAAAGATAGGATAGCTCACAGCTTCCTGGTCTAATTCCATCACATCCCTCAATTAGTTAAGTTAAGCCTTTTATGAGCAGTCAGATATTCCTGAGAACTATAATCAGCTATTGGTTGGCTCAGAATTGTGTTTATGGATCTTCACAGGGTGATTTCCTATTCACATCCTCAGGGCTCTCTTCTTGCAGGGTCGCTTCACCTAATGCCAGGAAGCAGGACCAGATTGCTATACAACCCATCTTCATGCTTCCTTCCACTCACTTTCTGTTGACTTTATCTTAAAGATTTATTTTTTCTAAAGTGTCTCTTGGCTGCCCTGCCCTTCGGCATCTTCTAAAGCCTCTTGGAAGGCAGTCACTAAGAAAGCTGTCAGGTTTTTAACTCCAGGTTCTCATGTGTGAACCAAAATGTGTACATTTTGAGCCAAATACACTCTTCCATAAGATGTTTGCAAAGCACACCGAGGTAAGTTATTCTTTACATTTTGAGAAGAGAAAAATCACCTCTGGCCACCTTTTCGCTTCAGTGGTGCAATCACACGACAGAGGGTCAATCTGACTGTGCATTTGACCTTGAGGAGGGCAGCTGCCCAGAGGGAATTATCTGGTTCTTCAGATATACAGGAAGTTAGGATAATTTTGAAAAAATTGGGTGGGGACTAATTTTTTTCCTGAAAATTTGACAGCATTCCTTTGAAAATCTAATTCTGAGCATTGAATACATTTGCCATAAGGCACGGAAACAACTAAGAGGGTTGTTTACTTTAAATCATTGCATAAAATGTATGAATTAATTAAGCATTTAACACCACTCAAAAGATACTTGAATATAAAGAAACACAATATTATGCTGGCTTACTCTCTTACATAAGTAAATTGATGTAGCTTTTCATCCTGTAATTTATACCGAATTAAACCCATCCTCTGCTATTACATGCTTCCAATGAATATGAAAGTGCAGCAATAAACACAAAGTTATTATAAAGTAGTAAATCATGTGTAGATGAATGGAAACACTTTCCTGAGTATTAATTCAATTCTTGGGACCATGCACTATTGTACTAGAGCAGAGATTGCCTTTACAAGTTTAATGAGAGTTGTGAATTCACGCATCATAGAAAATAAATTTAAGTCTTCATATTGACCTTGCCAATGGGCATTTAGGAAAATTGAAATCACAGTTTTTGGCAATATTCCTTGCTGCTGGGAGCATTTCATGGTGAAAAAGTACTTTCTTTTTCCTTATATTTCCCTTCCTTCAAAATATGTGTACACTACACATCTCTGAGCAAAGCTAAGCAAGGGTGATCGGATCAATATTTAGCGCCTGCAGTGAATTCACACAAAAGCAGCAGAATTATCTCTTCGGTCCCTGAGGTCAACATGCTGAACTATCTTGCAATTCTGCTTTCCAATAATTTCTTAATCTTCAAAGACTTGAACACTTCATAATTCAGTTGTACTCAAAAAGACAACTCGAAACTAACTAAAATACAATGGATTCAACCAGAAGCTATGATCATACAAGGTTCATTCATTTTTTTTTCTAAACCATAGGCCCATGAAAAGTCAAATAATTATTTTTATTGGGTCCTGGCCTATGAAAGGTAGTCATAGATCAAAAATGTATGAAACTAAGAAAAAATGAACACTGATAGTGACCTGGAAAATTTAAAGATAGTTTATCTGGTCCATCTCTGAACTCAAAACACACACTTGAATGTGTCGGTTCAATCCTGGGAGGGATCGTCAAAGCAACACCACGAGAAAGAGCTGCTGGGTGATCTCCACACAGCCCCTGGAAATTATTTCCCAGCTGTTCTCAAACACTGCCACGTCACTGTCAGCATCACAGAGGAAAATTCGGTTGTACTTTCAGATGAACAGAATTATTCTCCGTTCCTCTCTTATGGAACATAATTTTAGGAACAGATTCCTATGGAGATAAAATAAAATTTATTGTTTCTTTATCACCCTGCCACATAACACATGTTTCATTAGGATCCAGTCTAGATCATTCTTTCTCGCATCTACTTGTTTATAAGACTGGTTTACTGTCAAAAACTTTTGCCCATGCCTCATACCGGACACGGCTTCTAGAATTTGTTCTGCTTGTGTTGTAAATGAAAAGAGAAGGTTAGTGTGTTATTCTTCCTCATATATAATTCAGGATGAATATAGCCACTTTTATTTTCATAGGCAAGTAACACACTCTAGCTGCTGACTTGTTTTTCTCATTGTGGATCCCTGGAAGAAACTAGTTTTGTTTTCTTTCTAATTATAAATAAATACTTTTTGTATTTACTATAAAACACTAATTAAGCTTGTTGAGAATATATACACAAAAGACTTTGAAGTTTTCTCACATTAAGAGATAAATTTATATCTTATTCTGAGCCATTTTTGTCTTTCTTTATGTTCTCAAAATAATGAAAATCTGTAAATAGCATCTTTAAACCTATATTTTTGCCACCTCTTAGTACAGTGAAGATATTTACCATAATTAAAGACTGAAATTCTACTGTTTTTACTTTTTATGAAAGCAAATAGGCTTTACAGAAACAGCCTTAAGGAATTTTTAGGGACTCACTAGTTGTGTTAATGAGATCACCCTTCTTTTAACATTTGGCATAAACCTGCCTTTATCTCAGTTTTCTCCATCTCTGAATCACTGGCCAGGTTCCTCGGGCCCAAACAGAGTCATAAACCTTTGTTTGCTCTTCTTCCCTTGGGCCTCATATCAAAATCCAGTAGCTAAGCCTGTCACCTGTGCCTCTAAAGTGGATCCCCAGTCCGATCGTTTCTCACCACCTTCACCCTTTCAGTCTTGGTCCACACCAGCCTCCCCTCTCTCCATGCTTTCCTATGGTCCATTCTCCACTCAACACTCAAAGGTGTCTTTAAAAAATGTAAATCAAAGTATGCCTTTTCCTCTGCTTAAGACTGACCAATGGCTTCCCATCAAGCTTAAAACAAGCTCCAAATTCTTGACTGTGACCATCATGACATGGTCCTGTCTACCTCTCAAACCTCACCTCTTGTCATACCCCAATTTGTTCACCAAAGCCCAACCACAGTGGGTTTCTCACACTTTCTCACATACTCGAAGATTATGGGCAACTGGGCCTTTTCCCTTGCTCTTCCTTCTTCTAAGAAGGTTTTTTACCTACAACTTTTTAAAAGTATATTTATTGATTATGCTATTATAGTTGTCCCATTTTTTTTCTCCCCTTTATTCCCCTCCCCCTGGACCTGTCTGTCACCAGCATTCCCCCACTTTAGTTCATGTCCACAGGTCATACATATATGTTCTTTGGCTTCTCCATTTCCCATAGTATTCTTAACCTCCCCCTGTCTAGTTTGTACCTACCAATTGTGCTTCTTATTCCCTGTACCTTTTCCCCCTCTATCCTCCCTCCCCCTCCCCGCTGATAACCCTCCATGTGATCTCCATTTCTGTGAATCTGTTCCTGTTCTAGTTGTTTGCTTAGTTCTTTTTTGTTTTTGTTTTTTTAGGTTCGATTGTTGATAGTCATGAGTTTGTTGTCATTTTACTGTTCATATTTTTTATCTTATTTTTCTTAGATAAATTCCTTTAACATTTCATATAATAAAGGCTTGGTGATGGTGAACTCCTTGAAGTTGACCTTGTCTGGAAAGCACTTATCTATCCTTCCATTCTAAATGATAGCTTTGCTGGATAGAATAATCTTGGATGTAGGGCCTTGCCTTTCATGACATCAAATACTTCTTTCCAGCTCCTTCTTGCCTATAAGGTTTCTTTACCTATAACTTTTTATTGCCATAACTCATCATTCGGGTATCTGCTCAGATATCACCTCCTCAGAGAGCATGTTTCTGAACATTTTCTCTATCCTCCCCCTGCTTAACTTTTTACATAACACTGATTACTATAGAAATTGCCCACTTTTTTCCTTTCCTGTTTCTGTAGTGGAGGAAGTTTCGTGAGCACATGGACTTTGTATATTTTACTTCTGTGTCCTCTGGGTCTCAAATAGTGTCTGTTACATAGTAAGCATTGAATATGCATTTGTTGATTAAATAAACCAATGAGAAGAACTTATTAGCAGATGTGTTGCACTTTTTGAATTCCACTCACTTGTAATGTTTACCGTACCTTCCTTTTTTATTCTGTATCTCTTTGGAATTTTTTTAAGTGCAGATTTTTTTTCTAAAATATTTCTGTTAAGATTGCTAAGGACAGAGACATGGGCATTCAGAAAACCCTATCTCACCTGTGCTGTGTAATAAAATATGGCAAAGTCATAAATTTTACCTAAAACACAAATTACAAATTTTTCATAAAATAGGTTAATTTTCCCCATTCAAATAAGTCTTAATCTCAAAAATACCCACTTAAAGTTAAGTGTTTAAAAATAGCTCCCTTTCATATTGACTTTAAGGCCATTTGTTTCTATGGCAGTTTAAATTCACTAACTGTGTCATTTGTCATCACTAAGAGTGTTCTTCACTAGATAGCCTATTAGTAAAATGCCAATCTAAAAACTGATGCATGTCAGTCACAAAAAGCTCTGATGTCATTTTTTAATGTACTCAGCAGGGGCCATCTATACATTCCAGAGAATATCATCAACAGCCCCAGATGAATGGTATTTTCTCCCCCTAATGCCAAAACAACCTGATCAAAATTCAAGACAAGTTAGGGCTGATTTTTTTCTTTACCTGAATCAATCAGACCTATGTACTTAAATCAAGGCACTTTTTAAAAAAGATTTTCTTTATTTTATTTTTAGAGAGAGGGGGAGGGAGGAAGAAAGAGAGGAAGAGAAACATCAACGCGTGGTTGCCTCTCACATGTCCCCAGCCGGGGACTTGGCCCACAACCCAGGCATGTGTCCTGACTGGGAATCGAACTGACAACCCTTTGGTTCACAGGCTGGTACTCAATCCACAAAGTCACACCAGCCAGGTCAAATCAAGGCACTTTTAATGACTTTTCCAACCTAGTCATTATTGTAAACTTAATACACAGCAAATGATATGATGTGATTTAATAAACAAAGTGTTATCTTATTGACCCCCAACTATGACTGATTAAAAATTTAAATTATGATGATAATAATGACCAACAGTCACAAGGATGTAAAGTACAGCACAGGAAATATAGTCAATAATACTGTAATAACTATGTATGGTACCAGGTGGGTACTGGAAATATCAGTGGGGGGACACTTTCTAAGGTATATGATTGTCTAATCATTATGCTGTACTCAAAACTAAATCAAAATAATATTGAACATAAATGGAAATGAAAAATAAAAAAGTATTACCAATAAGTGACAGTAAAAACAGGTTTAACTAGGGGTATAATTAGGAAGACAGCATACCACATCTGGTTGTTGCTCTAGTGCTTCTATGACCCTCAGTCATGGTTTTTACCCCTTAATAAGTTAATAAGTTGAAGCATTTCTCTTCACCAGTGCATTCCGGAACGACACTGTAAGTCAGCATTTCCTCAAGTGTGCTCTGGGGAACACAGTCGCCCAATGCTATAAGGTACTTTGCAAATAATAATAATAACAACAATAATAATAATAATGTTAATTTGTCAATAAACTTAGTAAATGAAACTCTGAGCTACTCAAAGTTTACTTTCTTTGCTGTAGGATTTCTCAGAGCCTTGAATATGCTAAAATGAATTACCCATTTCCAGGGGAATTAACTGTCAGTTTCCCAAATTATCTGCCTACTGAAGCATTATTTTAAGGAATATTTTTTGGACAAGTGCTCCAGAAAATGCTTCTCTAGTTCATTATCTGCAATCCTGTGACACTTTTCTGATGGTAAGACTGGTAGAGCTTTTCTACCAACTAGTGGATAATACTTTCAGTAGAACAGGCGTGATCATAACTGGTCTCTTCTACTTTCTGTTTGGTCCCTGAAATTCCAAAGTTTTGTGTCTACTACTCATTGTCAAAAATTATTTATGATCAAATAATAACAACCAGTAAGTAAGTCCTATGACCTTCCCAGTGATGAATCCAAAGGACTCTTTCCATTTCTTATCCCATTTAATCTCTTTGGAGCATTTGATGTAATTGATCACTCACTGAGATTTGAAATTCTTGAATTCTTGGTTCTTCTACCTCTTGGGCTCTGTTTTTTCAGTTTCCTGTGTGATTTCATTTTCTCTGTTCAACCCCCATATGTGGTTTCCAATTTTTTGCTAGCCTTCTCTCTCTATGCTCTCTCCTTGTTTTATCTCACACATATTTATTGCTTCGAATGACATTATAGCCTGATGGCTACAAAGCTACAGCTCTGAGGTCTCTGAGACCTCCAAATGCCTACAAAATCTCTCTATTTGAATGTAAACTCTGATTACACAGCCCTCTTGTTAACAGCCCTCTTCACTATAGTGTCCACAGGCACTCCAAATTAAAGTTGCAAAAAATTATAATCTCCCTATCCACCATCTAACAAACATGCTGCTTCCAGGTATTTCTTATCTTTATTCAGTGTTGAATTCATAGAAATGAGCTTGGTTGATAGTGTGATATGAGGGCAATAACATTTAGCTTGGAGACAGATTGCTTGAGTGTGAGTTGTATAGCTGTGTTAATAATTTATAGAACCTTGGCTAAGTCAGTTCACAATTCTGGACCTCAGTTCCCCCATGTATAAAATATTAGATAATCCTACACTATTTCTTTGGGGCAGTCTTTATTATTTCCTTTCATTCTTAGCTTTTAGCTCCTCGATTATTGGCCTCTATCCAACACTAGCCCTTAGTGATTTAATCTGCTTATCCAATATCCTTTTCACTGCATTCTCAGAATTCCTCTCCTCCAATGTTCATGTACTCTAGAATACCTTGGACACTTGTCCCATGGTTGAATAGTAGTCCTGTCACTACAAATAAAGCAATCCCTCTAAAATCTTAACTTCAGGCACCCATGCAATGATCTTACTGCATCAGCCCTTCAACTTTACTGGAACCTACAACCCATTGATCCAAATACTACTTTTTCTCTGGCCTTCTTTCTCCCCTTTCCATTCCCTTCCCCCTAAAATTACATTCTTCTCACCTGGAATATTCACTTATCTGGCCAAGCCTTGTGGAGTCCCTTTGCATACACCCTGAAATCTTTTCCCCTTCTCTTCTTTGTGCTCACTTGGCAAAATCCCTACTCTAGTTAAATTTCACTTTCTGCCTAGAGGAAAACATACAATTATCTAATATATTAATTATCAAACTCCCCTTATTAAACTATAAGCTCCATGTGGACAGGAATTTATTTTTCTATTTGGTTTCCTAATATATTCCTTGCATCTAGACAGTGCTTTGAATACAGTAAGTGCTTAGTAAATATTTGCTGAATGAATAAATAAACTACCTGAGCTCACAATTCATACATTTATTTCATTGATTCAACCTATGAATTTGTAGCCCCTTGTAAAGGGCCCATAGATTTCAGAAGAGGCTTGACTAGTTTTCAAATGGCTAGATTAGTAATGTTTTGCATTTATTGCCAAGGCAACCCTAAACATATTTGCAAATTATGGAATCCAAAATTAATATTTTCACTTTGTCTATAGAGCTTTTAAATCAATGTGTGAGTGTTTGCAAGGAGCATGACATTTCCCTGCCTTAAAATTTTGAAATAATTATACATATATATAACTAATTCACTATGCAAGAGGCAAGTTTAAGCTAGAATGTTATGATACCAGTGTTTTAATAATGAGGAGGCCAACAAGATTCGGTTACCCACAGCAAAATATGAAATTCTTCTTTTCATCTTTTAGGTGACCAAAAGGGATGTTTTCTTCTCTTTACATTATTATATCAGAGTTTATCTCAGAGGCAAAGAACATGTACTAGTATTCAAGTCAGGTAAAGATACTTAAGGGAGATGTAGACACAATTACCATTGGATGCCCATAGGATCCTCCCCCCTCCTCCAGGTAAATGAATTTAAAACTCAATTTAGAAGCAAATGGGCTTGAAACAGGACTGGAAATATTACTCGTCAGTTAAAACTTCAGACTAGGTTGGGAAGGAAAATGACTATGATATGCAATCTTAATCATTAAGTCGATGCCATAATATCTTGGGGAAGCAGAAGAATCAATGAGATACAGACATGTCCTATGAAATAAGACAAATTCTTTAGGTGGGAGAATTTACAGGAGAGAAGAAGAGAGACAATGACAGATGGAGACCTGAAGACAATATACCAAAATTTAGTAAAATAATAACTTTTAAAGGGGAAGGCACATTATTTTTATTTTTATATACATGCCAAGTATTTCATAACTGAAATAACTTTAAAGTTAAAAGAGAAAGAAACTGTGTGATAGGCTTTAATAGATGGTAAATTGTGTGATTAAAGGCCTTGACAACTAAATTCTGTCTGAACCTGTCTCTGCTGCACGTGACTTTTAGTCGTGGTAATACCAGATGACTGGGAAAGAACTCATCAAATGATCTGTTTATCCCTGAAAGCTATTTCCACCTACTTACAAAACATTTTTACTTATCTATGACCAAGTGAATTCTTTGATGTTCTTGGATGCCATCTATTTAAGACATCTGTCTCTTATTTTTTAGGAATCAGCATTAGATTAAATTTTATTTTATGTCCATAAGACTCATCAAACTTTCAGTTTCCATTTCTTGTTCCTTTCTGCCACATAATAACAACAACATTAATAATAATAGTAACAGCAATAACAGCACACACCATGCTACATTCTGTCCTAAATACACCATATTCATTTAGTTCTCACATCAGCTTTACAAAGTGAACACTGTTTGTCTCTCCTTCATTACAGATAAGGACACTAAGTTACAGAGAGATACGAAATTTGCCCAGTATCATACCTGGTTCCAAAGTTTGTGCTCTTAAACTTTACTCTCCTGCATCTTGATGATGGCTCCAGGGAGATAAGGAGATTTTATTACCTATACACTGTAATTTATCCCTGCTATAAATAGCTCTTCTATTTCACTATAAATAGTTTGTATTAACTATACACTATAATGTATTCCTGCTATAAATAGTCACTCCCATAGGTGTTAGGAATTTTAATGAACAAAGGAGGCCCCATCCTTAACCCTAGGGAGAGACCATTAGATAACCAGCCCAACATGAGATAAGAGCAGTGGTGGTGGAAGTATCAAGAACTGTAGGTTATAGCAAGGGCAACAGAGCCACTGTAAGAAAAATGTAATTTTTTTTACCAAAGTTGGAATTTATACACATTATTAGAAAAGGCCAACAATCCTTCATGCTGGTAGCAATGAGCTCTGAATGAGTAGAGCAAGAGAAAAGGTGGGCAGAGGATGATTAGGAATCAAGCTATATCTAAGGATAAAGAAACCACACAGTTCAAAAGGTCAGCTAAACATGCCACTCTGCCAGGGCCCTTGTGAGAGGACAGGAGCAAGTTCACATTTCTTACTATGGAAGACACGAAAATGCCCTGCCCGGGACCCCCTCCGAGGAAGGGCTTGCTGCCTGTGTGTGATGTCAGCAACTGACCCCAGCCAGACCCCCGTCAGGTCTGCCCCAACGGCAAAGAACAGCCTTCTCTTTCTAGAGAAGATTCTACAGAGAGTAGCCCACAAATTAATCTTAGATGAATAAAAGAGTTCAGATAGTTATTTCAAAATAAAAAAAAACAAGTGAAATGTTTATTTATATTAAAAATATTGTATACCAGATCATTTCCTTTGATTTCTGGGTTTTGATGTATATAAATTATTTAGATAAGCTTACATTATGTAGTGTCCATGCCAAAGTACCTAAATAACATAATGAATAAGTGGGAAATTCTTTCATGTCCAATATCTTTCAATGATTACTTTGACATTTTTGTAAAATAAATACTTTTTAAAATTTATTTTTAATTGTATCTTTTCCATAACCATTTATTCCCCTTATACTTTCCTTAAAACATTCTTGATGTTGAGATTTTCTATTTTTTTTTTTAAGATTTTATTTATTTACTTTTGGAGAGAGGGGAAAAGAGACAGAAAGAGAAGGAGAGAAATGTCAATGTGTGGTTGCCCCTCGAGGCATCCTCTACTGGGGACCTGTCCTGCAACCCAGGCATGTGCTCTGATGGGGAATCAAACTGATGACCCCTTGGTTCCCAGGCCTGCACTCAGTCCACTGAGTCACACCAGCCAGGGCAAGACTTTCTATTTCTAAGCTTGCAAACTTTTCTATTTCTAAGTTTGTTTGTGAACAGTCATGCCCAGTATACCTGAGCACAGATCTTCCAGGTTCCCACTGAAAACAGTTCAGATTTGTTCATCACACATATCTGTTCTTCTGCTCTTGCTTGGCAGTGGCAGAAATCAAGGCCACATGCCTCGTTTTCAATGGTTCTCGCCAGCTCATCTAATCCCCATTCCAACTGCTCCCTTTGAACTTATCATGAATTAGGCACAATATTTAATCTGACCATGGAATGAAAAGGAACTGAAAGAACATAAATGCATAGAAAGCCAGGCAATTATTATCCCAGGAAAAAGGCAAAGGAATTACTTGTAGGTAACAAAAGGCTGACAGATGTTAAGTGTAGCTGGTTCTTTTTGGAACAGTTTAAGAACATGTCAAAACTCCAAAAACTTCTCTGGATCCATCATGACTTACCAGAATTATTTTCTGAATGCAAATGAAAAGCAATTGCTTATGTTTACAGCCAGACTTCTAGTTTCAATAAATTTGGGTTTTTCCCATTTCCCTCTTAGGAATCACCCAATACCCACAAGGAGAACAAGAAACAAAATGCAAACTCTATACTTGGGGAATTTAGAAAATAAATAAAACCCCAACTCAGGAGATAAGCAGAAGGGCTACCCAAAACAGGTAAGGTCAAACAGGTGTGTTGGAAGATGTGAAAAAAAGATATTCCCACAGCTCTAAAGTCTCAGAAAATGATGTCAGAATTTTTCCTTTAAATAAAAGATGTGTAAGATGATTTTTAAAATAAGCCACACCTTGATCATGACTTCAGGAAAAGTGTAAGAGATCTGGCAGTGAGAGCTGGTCTATCACAATAAAGAAAACTAAAAAACGAGAACAAGAAATACTTAAGGGTAAGCTTCCAGAAGACCACCCAGAAAGAAAAGAGTTGGGTCTGCTGACTGAAAGTGCCTATTGTATCCCAAACAAACAAACAAAAAGGGCCCAGAATGCTTAACTTTGAGATATATCCTGGCAAAATTTTGGGGTTCCAAAATAAAAAATCCTTTGAAATTATAGGCCTAATGATCACATCATATATGACAAGAAAACAAGCCGGCTGTCCTCAGATACCTACAAAGAAGTACTCAACTCTAAGTAACAGTGGAGGAATGCCCTGAAGGACCACAAAAGAAGAAAGGGACCCAGACATTGACTTCTTAGTCACACCATCATGCAAGTACAAAGTCCACTGAAAACAATTTCTGGATATTCAAGAATCCAAAGAATATACTTTCCATCAGCTCTTTATAAAATTAGTAGGTCACAATATACATATGTATCAAATCATCATGCTATACACCTTAAACTTATACAAAATTAATATGTCTGTTATATCTCAATAGAGCTGGAAAATAAAATTAATTAATTTAAAATAATTTTAGAGGACACACTTCAACCAACCAAGAGATGCCTGGAAACACCATAGTAAACTGACTGGCAATGAGTATTAATTGCTTTTATCAGTAAAAACTTAAAATGAAAAAGTGGGGATTATGGTTGAATAAAGAAATTATTAAAATAGCATTAGCTAAAACTGAAAAGGAAAAAGATAGGGAGATAAGGTAAAGGTATA
>VMDR010027135.1:0-13708 GCA_007922815.1 Macrotus californicus
ATGTAAAAAATCCACCTTGTAAAAAATTGTGTTATGTCAGGAAGTCTTCACACAGTCCTTGAAATCCCAACCCTGTGGTGACACCAAGTTCCCAAGCACATTCACATATGTCAGTGGTGGTTGGTCAATTTACAGAGAATAATTTCATGACTCAACCTTTACCCCAGTTGAACTTTAATTCCTAAATAACAACACTGACTAATTGTGTTTTATTGGATAATGTTTACTTGCTAACGTTTCTTATAGGAATCTTGATTATTGACTATATATCCCTCTGAAGATTATTCCAAAACAAAATAATGCCTTAAAAGAAGAGTTCTTTCCTCTGAACTTAAGCATAAATTTGTTGTGGTTAACATGAAGTTGCCTGGCTGATCTGACCCCTAAAAATTAAAAAGAAATAAATTAAGATGAGCATGTAGGTGAAACGCCCTAGAAATGAGGCCATCTTCAGGAGACCTATGAATCACACCACATATTTACTGGTTGGCCATCATCCTTCCACTTCTAGATTTTTATGGAGTTAAACTTAACATCAAGGATAACTGACAATCAGAGCAGAAATCACAGAAAAAGTCTACAGATTATTTATATGAAATACTGGAACAATTCTGAACTTTACTTTTTCACTGTGTTGTGTTGGTTATGGTGGTGAAAATGTGGGAACAGAGTTGTGTTCCAGGCCATACCTAGTTTTGATCCAAAGAAATAGTAGCCAAGCAAAATAGCTAACTAAATAAGTAAATTCCATTTTTGTTTAGTTTTTCAAGAAAATACGAAAAGAGGGAGGGGGAAGAATCCCTTTTGTCTGTCATGGACACATGGAATATAGACAGCAAAATGTCTCTACTCTTACATTCACTCCCAGCCATAACATCTCTCTCTATTCCATGTATCCCTCACAAGCATTACTACCCTCCCCTCCCCCACAACTCATTTCTCTTTCCATCTCTATTCTTTTCCTGTTACTCTAGTGAAATTCTGGCACTTTATGATGAGTGACCTCTACCCTTACCACCACCATGGTCACTTTTCTAGTTCTGCCTTCCATCCCCCTGATTCTGTTATTGAAGTCCTGACACATAGCTGGCATGGCTAAGCTCTTAGAAGGAAAGAAAGGCAGGAGAAATGGGGAGAGTCCTCTTTGGTGGTAGAAGAAAGAGGAGCGTTATGAACATCTCCATCAGAATACTTTTATGCCAACCACAGCATGCAGACCTGAAAGCTTTGCAGAGCACTGGGCAGTGCCCTTTTATGATCTTCTCTGCACCCATCCCCATTTAAAAAAGCCCAATCACCTTGAACTTCTCGGATCCAAAGTATCCAACATAAGAGCTCTCTTTAATTATAATCAATAAATGTGACTTAAACACTTGTAAGTTTAAATGAGAGGTAGCAAGTAATATTAAAGATAGATAATGTCAAGAAGATGCAGTGAGTTGTCTAAGGTCACGTAGTAAATGTGGACTATAGCTTGGATTCAGATTTGAACCTTCTTTCTGACATGATCCTTCATTGTCCCTTTCCCTGTATGCATTGGCTGCTAATTCTTAGCATTTTTTCTTCATTAAAAAAGAAAGCTCATGTCCATATTGTTGCAACACAATGTTTTCTTTACCACAGTGATACACTTATTTCAGAAAGTTAGGGTCATTCATACAAGACTTTAAACAGTTCATAGGTCCTTCATAATGCGCTGCCAATCTACCTTTGTAGTCCTCCTTTGTGTCAGCTAATCCCCTGCCTTCCAGCTACCAATCTTTTTCTACACATGAGCTCGTATCTCCACCTAGAATTCATTTTCTCTTCCCTTTTTCCACAAGGAAAAGTATATTTTAAGTACTTTCTTTAAAGGTCAAATTCAAATATTATTTTCTCCAGGAAGCCTTCCCAACATCTGCTCCATGAAGCTTTCTACGTCTTCACTTCCACAACACATTCCCCACCAGTGTATCAGATGTCCAACTGCTTTAAATTTCTTGTCCCTTGCTAAGATTGTGGGATTTTACTGGTAGAGCACATGCTAAGTATTAGGAATACAGAGGTCAAAGACACTACCCTTAACCTCAAGAAGTTTCTAGTATAGTCAGGAGGTCAAAAACCTAAGCAACTATAGTCCAGCTCTGACAGAGACCATATATTTCTACATAATTGGCTTCAATTAGAGTTGCACACATATTTTTGTTGTAATCAAGGCTATATTACATATCATGAAAATAACTAAAAATTGACTCAGAATAAGCAGGAAGTGGTCAAAGTACACAAATAAGAGAACAAAGAGAAATAGTCTATAAAGATGTAACAAAAAATACTGAGTTAATTGAAGTACAGGCTTAATGCAAGAAAATGCAGCTTGGGGAGAAGAAGTTGAATTAGTTCAAGATATTTTTGGTACTGAGAGCCAGAAAGGCTACAGTTGCCAGAAATGAAAAAGGGACTGACAATGGAGCAAAGCTATGCCCCAGTGTGCCACTGGGCACCGAGTTCAGTGATTTATAGAGTTTATTTCAACTAATACTCATAACCGCCCTGCGCAGCAGGAACTATGAAGCGACAAGGGCTCAAAGCAGCCATGGCTCTCTCACTAGCAACTGACGAGCCAGGATTCAAACTCAGGACTGATTCAATGTCTACCCTTTATACATTCAACATTGGCCTATGTCCAAGGAGGTGGTATCAACAAAATTAGCCCAAAATTACTTTATTTCCTCAAGGATCAAAATCTAAGAGACACTTTGCATGATCTTAAGGCTCTTCAGATGTAACAAAGAAAAAATTGATTTTACAGCATCACCAGTTAATAAAAGCTAGTAGCATGGCTTATGTGAGATAGAGATACCTTGGAAATCATCTATCCTGTTTTTGCAAATATTAAAGACATTAAGGTCAACTAGTTGAATCATAGATTACTGAGAAGTTCTAAGGAGAAATAAAGTGAAAAACTGCTGTCCCTAAAGTAGGAAATCGTGAGAAAAATACCATTTCATCCTGTGTAGGTGAGCTCCATAATGCCAGGCATCTCGTCTCTTTTGGCCGACTCTATCTCCGTTATCTAAGACAGTACACGGTACTGTAACTAAAACACAGTACCACACTTTATGAAAGAAGGTGCCCAAATAATATTTGTTTCATGAAGGGATGAATGGGTCTGTGTATGGCACCTGTATGATGTGGGTGCAGCGTGCAATTCATCAGGAGACTGGCCACATTAGCTGTTACTAAATTAATCTGTATTTGCCATTTGAATAACATCATTTTCTCCTTAAAACTTTCCTGTGACATTTTAAATGCTTTCAAATGCCCTTATCAGGAATCAAGAGTTTAGTGTACCATCAATAAATGGAATTTGTGAGGTGTCCTTTGGGTAGAATCATTTAAAAAATAATTTAAATGTATTAAGAAATAACTCAAAAGATTTTGATTAGTAAAATGGTAATATGAACATTTCACCCTTATCTTCGTGTCGGGAGGTGGGGAACACGGAAGCAGTATTTTATTTCTAAAACCATGCTCCCGTGAAGCTGAGCAGAAGCACTGTTTATAACAAAATTTCCCATCCAAATTCTTAAGGGTCCCCAACAGGCTTTATCAATTTGTGGGCACTGTCCTCTAACAATCTATTTCTCTCCAGATTTTCCTTGGAAACCAAAGATTTATGTCATTCTCTTCATATTGTGAAATGAAAATGGACCTGGTTAAAATAAAAATGAAAACTGAAAGTGTGTCTTTATTCCAAGTACCAATGCGGCCTAGACAAATACCTCATTAATATGACACCATCAATGACCTTGTAGCATTCTTGACATGATTTGGACATTTCCAGAAATGAAGATCATTACAGGCATCTGTGAAGATGTGTTTAGTCCTATATGTTACACATAGGACTAAAAAGGGTTGATAAATAAACATTCTGTTAGATTACGAAAGGAAAAGCTGACCCTCCTTTTCATAAATGATTTCTAAATCTCCTGCTCAAATTCCAGAGTAAAGGAAAAGTCACCTGGACTGAAAATACTTTTTAAATGAATATTCACATAGTAACCCTGGAATGCCTTCTGCTCTTTGAATACATTCAAACAAGTAGGTATCGCAGCATTTCACTGATAGCTTATCAGACCACAGAATAGAACAGGAGGACCGAATAAAAAGGGCTTTCCTAGGGGAGTTCCACGGTCATTGTTCTATAAAAATATATGAACATATTACTAAACTCATCTTCACAGGAAGTCACCCAGCTTAATAAGCACAGACCTGCAAGTTAATATTAAAATCCACTTTGATTTCAGCAGCAACAAAGCTGATCCAACTAGGAGCTATTACATAAAACCCTTATTGTCATATTCGTCATCATCACCACTCTCAATAGAGACCACTGCCAGCACCAAGAAGCCCTCAGTTCACCTCAGGAAATATGCTACACAGACAACCATCCCAATAACAATACAGTGGTGAGATGGCCCTGTTTATTTTATCAGAATGGCAGTCCCTTAATTTTTCAATTCTCTTTATTGATGTCCTCTTTCATGTATAGGTCTATTAGATTTTACTTCCTCTACTGTCCTCCCAGGAATTGGTGCTTGCCAACTACAATAAGTTGTTTTGACAACTTGTCTAGCTATACAATACTCTGTTTCTTTCCCTCTGCAGTCTTTTTGGCTTCAAATGAGTGCCTTCAAAATATAGCAGAGACTATCCAACCAAACTATTGAACAGGGGGAAAAACAGCTTTCTATGAGTAAGCACTGTCCTGCCAAAACCACACTCTTTCCTGTACTCGTAGTTCTCTTTCTTTTCCTCTGTATTTTTATGGATAAATCCCCCTTGCTATCTTGTCTACTCCTATCTTAATAAGGAATGACTGCCGTGACTACCCCCATCTAGCTATGCCATTCACTGCCAGCACCTCTGCTCTCCTCGTGTGCTTCAAGAAGAACTGATTAGCACTTTGCATAATTAACCTGATTAGCACTGTGCATAATCAAACTGATTAGCACTTTGCATAATTAAAAAGAAATAATAATAATAACAATAATAAGCACTAAGTAATATCAAAAGCTGTTAGTCCCACAGCCCTTTGGTTACCTCCAAGATAAGTTCGGTGCAGCCTATTTTGCACCATTGAAATCCTTTTTTTAACTCAAAAGTCAAGAAATAAATTAAAATGCTTTCAATCCCTAGACCCATTATGATTTTTCATATCCATATCAGTTACCAAAATAAGCTCTTCTTGCCCATGCATGTCTCCTTCGGTTTTAGTCTTTGCATATTTTACCTATGCCTAAATGGAGAAAATGAGGATATAAAACCAAGTCAGTGAAAAATATTTGGAATAAAATTAGAACCAAGGTGTATGCTGTTGCTATAGATATGTAATTCTCCCATGCATTGTTTCAAGATGATAATGAGTTGTATGGAAAGAACTAGACAAGCTGTCAGGAAAGCCTGGCTCTGACATTTACTGTGTGACCTTAGGTAAGTCATTTAACTTCTCAGAACTTGTACCATCACCTGTAAAATGGAAATAATAATGCCAGTTCTACAACCTCAAAGGCTGTTGTGAAAATAAAATAGTAGTTTAGAAAGATACTTTGCAAACTCTAAGGTACTACACATACATAATGTCTTCCATCCTAGGTCCTTAAACCTCTTATCCCCTAAATTTTATTTCATACCATAGACAACCTTATACTTTATGAATAATAATAAGGACTTATAATCTTAATGCCTTAGAATTGAACAGTCATTTTGCATACTTTACCTTATTTCCTATTCAATGGCTGAATGTGATTAAAATTTTGGCTTGGAGTTGTAAGTCAACTTTAGTCATTATTGTATCCACAACAGCCCTGATTTGTGTTTGCACAGAGGTTAAAATCAAGCTAATGCTGGAAACTCCTAAGAAAATAGAAAAATGTAGTATATTTCTATTGACTTGGGACTACAACTTAGTGAATTCTGCAACTCCACTCCACCACAGCTAACCATCTGCTCTTTGCGACCTTCATGGCTTAGTTCAGTTTCAGTTCCTTCAAGGAACCATCTCAGACACTCTTTAAACAGAATTTCTCTCTTATGATCACACAATATTTTATCTGTAATTATACTGTGTACTATTTGCTATGTACTAAGTGTGTGTGCATGTGATTCCTCTAGAAGACAAGGAGGTCCTAGGGAGAAACTTCTATGCCTATTCTTTACAACAGCTGCCACAGTGAGTGATGCACATGCTGAGCAGTCAGCACAATGTTACAGTTGACTTGAGGAAACCCTACAGCGAAGAATTTTTCTCATTAGGTACTTATCATATAACTGCTATCTGCAAACCTGAACAATTGCTTCACTAACTGTTTGTGGGGAACTACAATGGTATCTGACATTCCAATGACCACTTAACTTACCCTTAAAATGTTTAATGTATGTGAGATTATGATTCATTTATTTATTCATTCTACCATTCATTTCATCATTCAAAAGTAAATGTGAGTGCCTAGTAAATGCTATGCATTGTGCTAAGCATTTAATACAGCATTAATCAACCTCAAAAAGAACTGTTGGTTCCTCTCAAGGAGCTTATAGTCTTCATATCCTTTAAGTGGTGTGGAAGGGGAACCTTAAAGTAATCAAGATGATCATTTGCAAGGTACCCAAACATACAGCCAGTAAGCCTCTACTGACCTAAAGGAAAGGAACAAATAAGCAGTCAGTGTTCCTGAACCAATCATCCATTTTACAATTCATTTAATTCAAGAAAGAAAATGCTGCTGTGGAGATTATTCAAGTCCAAATGTTCCTGGTGAAGGTGCTTCCAGTAATTCTGGGAAAGAAGCCAACCCCATAGTTTTATATGTAAATATTTAACACACACACACATATATATAAGCACAAAGGAAAGGTCAGGAAGATGTAAGCCTTTTAAAAATCTATTTTAATAATTTTTTCTAAAACTGTCCACAAAAGTTTGGGCTTTTTTGTAGCCTTACATTTTCTTTTACACAATACACCTGCTTTTTTTTTTCTAAACTAAATATTTCTTCCATCTAATGACTCTCTATTAGACAGCATCTAATTTGCATACATTTACATACAATTTAACTGCTAGCTTGTGAGAACAAAGAAATGGCTCTGTATTGTACTGAAGGACAATACTCAGTAAAGGAAGGTATAAAAACCAACCAGCTAGGTGACTGTGTAAGCCCTTTGTTTCAGATATACCAAGCTCTCTTTTTCTAACATATTAGTTAAAAGGGGCAAAAATTATTTCATCAAACAATGAAAGAAAGATACAGCACTACTTTGTTTAACTGCCCATTTCCTTTCCAGCTTGGTTACTATAATTCAGGGATCCAAGTTCCCTGAATCTACTACAATTTCCTTAATAGATTTCATGAATTCAATCCCTTTACATATTTTTGTTTTGAGTCTTGTTCCTAAAACAACCTGGGGTTCCACTGTGATAAACCTCTTCTGAGCTCATTTGTGCTGCCACCTGCTTGTTCCCTGAACAGGAAGGGTAGAATATGGCATACTGTTCTCCAGGGCACAATGCATATACCCCTACCTTAGCAAGTAAATAGATTTTAATGAGACTTCTGGTCTTTATTTTATGAACCAGCTCTCTAAAAAGAAGAAAAATGGTTTTCAATGTCCAATGGAGAGCAGATGGGGGGAAAGACAAACATACAGAGGGAGTATATAGTGGAAGAGAAGTTGGAGGGGAAAGAGTACTTGAGTCTACTGTTCCTCCACTCAGCAATGCTATCCCTTTGTACATAAGTCTCCAAACTGGAAGACTCTTGGGAGATAAGAAGGAAACAAAAAGATCTGGAAAACAGCCAGGAGCCCTCTATTACTTGGAAGGTAAATTCACATACTCTGTGACACAGGGTAAATCACTATGACTCTTGTCTGTCCCTCTCATCCTTGATGCATGGAGAAGGAAATTACACAAAGGAATTCTGAAGAGTTTGTTCAGTATTTTGTAAATATTCACTATTATAAACACACAAAATAAGTAATAACGTTATGGTCACAACCAACTGAAAATAAATACTACAGGGATTTAAGTTTCTGAAATGCCATGTGTAAAATATTACCAAAATGAAATATGAGCCCTAGTTGGGTAGCTCAGTTGTTTAGAGCATTGTCCCAATATGCCAAGGTTGAGGATTTGATCCCAGGTCAGGGCACCTAAAAGATTCAACCAATGAATGCATCAATAAGTGGAACAACAAATCTCTCTCTCTCACTCTCTCTTTCTCCCTTCCTTTCTCTCTAAAATCAATAAGTAAAAGAAGAAATGTGACATAAAATGATTCAAAATTATAGCAAGTAATACAAATATAAGACAGGAAACTAGGACAAATTGAAAAACATAAAGCCATATATGAATTGGCCTCACAGGCTCAAAGGAAATATCATCTGTGACTGGGTGCTAAAAAGTGGTCATGGGAGATACACTTCATTGGAAATATATTTAATATCATTAATTTGGCCTATTTTCTGCATCTGATGCAGATTTACAATTTTTATGACCAAAAGAAGTGTGAACCTGTCAGTGATAAGTGAAGAAATTCTACCACTCTGTGGGGCTGCAGAATGCCCACATGATTTGGAACCTTCACCAGTCAACTAGATTGTATAACCTCTATCAACAATCTTCAAACATGTCTGATTTTCCACCTGGTGAGAAGAAGACTGAGTTAGAGACTTGTATTAAAGCTAGAGTGCTAGCATAGATTTAGTCTGTCAACTCCTTAACCCATAAACAATTACGAGTAATGATAAAAATAACACTAAGAAGAAATGATTAGACACTGTCTATTTAAAATCTTCTAGGACTGACCAGAATCTAGTCACTAGAATGAGTAGGCAAGAGGGAACTGATCCTCTGAAAACCATGGTGTAACTCTAAAATCATCCTTAAATTCCAGGGAACCTGATCATGGTCCCCAAACCCCTTGCTCAGTGAAGGAATGAGATAATGACCTCATGAATGATTGTAAGTTTTATTGTCCTTTCAGGGATTATAAGTTTTATGTAAAAATTCTGTTTCTAAAGCTCATTAGATCTCTCTTGTTAATATAAATTTGAAGTGGTACTGTACTTATTCTCATGTCATAGAATATTATCTGTTGGTAACTGGCATCAGAGTTATTTTCTACACTCTAACATATTAAATTCTGCCTTGTTTGTTTGCAAAGCATCTCTTAATACTAACTCAGACAACATCACCTGTGCTGGAGGTGGTTAAGATCCACCTACCCAAAGCATGTTACCACGGTGACAAAGTAGTGACCTAATTTACACACACCTGCTGGGTTAATTGGGCCAAAATGAAAGATGATATATAATGCTCAAAATCCAAAACTGATTTTTTCCTCAAAATCAAATATTTGATTTTTTTTAAATTAGCAGTTTCTAAAGCTAAGTAACAAACTCCAGGTGTGCATTTGCCAGTTAATATACCCTGAATGTTTCATGACACTTGAGTAGCAAAATATATTGAGTGATGAATACAAATCTTTTATGTATTTTCTGTGTGCAATGATTAGTATGAGTAAGTGGTCTCAATCACTGAATACATGCAGTGCTTGAAGGGTCAGGCCACTGCCTCAAAACGAATAGAGACATTTTGACTGTGGCAAGTTAACACCCAGAGTCTCAGCTGCCTCTGAAATGGAAGTTCACTGTGGAAAACGCTGCTATTCACAGCATGTGGCAGCCTACAACGTCCCTTAGACAAAACATCAGTTACCTATGCTTGACCTCTTCCCACGTCTGTGTTCTCTTCCCTTCTAGACCACTGATAGCTTTTCTTTGAGCTATATAATGTTCGATACCATGAATGGATGAGGATATAAGATAAGACAGCAGACACTCTCAGAGACTGCTGGTAAAGCTACAATAATGTGTGAGTAGTACAGCTAAAATACAAAGCTGGAAAAATGCATATATCTTGAACTCAACTATTCTACTTATAGTAATTTATCTTAAAGTCAGGGATATTCATTAAAAAATGTCTGTACAATAATATCCATCATTAGTTATTTTTAACAGAGACAAACTGGAACAGAGGAAACATATCTCAACACAGTAAAGGCCATAAATGACAAATGCACAGCCAACATCATACTCAATGGGCAAACACTAACACCATTTCTCTTAAGAACAGGAATAATGCAGGGATCCGCTATTGCTACTCTTATTCAACACAGTACTGTAAGTCCTGGCCACAACAGTCAGGCAAGAAGAAGAAATAAAAGGCATCCAAATTGGAAAGAAAGAAATAAAACTGTCATTATTAGCAGATGACATGATACTGTAATAGAGACAACCCTAAAGATTCCACCAAAAACTTCTAGAACTGATCAATGAATTCAGTAAGGTAGCAGGATACAAGATACCCAGAAATCAGTTGCACTTTTAAACAACAACAATAAACTATCAGACAAGGAAACAAAGAAAACAATCCTATTTATAAATACATCAAAAAATACATTGCAACAAATTTAACCAAGGATATAAAAGATCTATACTCAGAAAATTATAAAACACTGAAGAAATAAATTGAAGATACAAATAATTGGAATCATATATTGTGTTCATGGATAAGAATAATTAACATCATTAAAATGTCCATACTACCCAAAGTGATCTACAGCTTCAACGCAATTCCTATTTAAATCCAATGGCATATTTCAAAGAACCAGAAAAAATATTCCAAAAATGTATATGGAACCATAAAAGACCCTGAATAGTCACAGCAATCTTGAGAAAGAACAAAGCTGGACAAGTCATACTTGATGTCAAACTATACTATAAAGCCATAGTAACCAAAACAGCATGGTACTGGCATAAAAACAGACCTAACAGATCAATGGAACAGAATAAGAGAGCCCAGAAATAAACCCATGACTTTATGATTAATGACTATTCAACAAAGGAGGCAAAAACATATTAAAGAGTAAAGACAGTCTATTAAATAAATGTTGCTGGAAAAATTGAACAGATACATGCAAAAAATAAAATTAGACCACCTTCTTACACTATATACAAAAATAAATTCAAAATAGGTTAAAGACTTAAATGTAAGACTCAAACCATAAAAATCCTGGAAGAAACACAGGCAATAAAATCTTGCACATTTCTAATAGCAATATATTTTTCTGATATGACTCTTCATGCAAGGGGGAAAAAAATAAACAAATGGGACTAGATCAAACTAAAACGTTTTTGCACAGCAAAAAAAAAACAAAAAAAAACCCATCAACAAAATGAAAAGACAACCCACTGAATGAGACAACATATTTGCCAATTATATATCTGATAGGGGGATAAAATCCAAAATTTATAAAGGACTTATGAGTATAAAACTCAACACCCCCAAAAAATACAATTTATAAAAATGAGCAAAGGACCTGAATAAACACTTCTGCAAAAATGGCATACAAATACCCAAAAGACATATGAAAAGATGCTCAATATCATTGATCATGAGGGAAATCCAAATTAAAACTGCAATGAGATATCACAACATGCCTGTCAGACTGGTATAATCAATAAATGAACCAATAAGAAGTGTTGGTGAAGATGTGGAGAAAAAAAAACCTTCATGCACTGTTGGATGAAATATAGATTGGTGCAGCCACTGTGGAAAACGGCATGAAGTTTCATCAAAAAAATTAAACATGAGAATTCCGGCCAAGATGGAGGCATAGGTAGACACACTGTGCCTCCTCGCATAACCAAAAGGACAACAAAATATTTAAAAACAAAAACAACCAGAACTGACAGAAAATCAAACTGTATGGAAGTCCGACAATCAAGAAGTGAAAGAAGAAACACTCACCCAGACCGGTAGGAGGGGCGGAGACAGGCAGCTAGGCGGAGAGGACTCGTGGCAAGGCAGCGGCTAGCGGACTGAGGTGGACGAGGTGGCGGCTGGCAGACAGGGCGGTCCCACAGTTGTGTGTAGATAAACTGAGAGGGACAACTGGGTAACGAGACAGGCCCCACAACTCAGGGTCCCAGGCAGGGAAATAAAGCCTCACACCTGATTGAAAACACCTGTGAAGGTTGCAGCGGCAGCAAGAGAAACTTGCAGCCTCACAGGAGAGCTCGTTGGAGAAACCAACAGGGTCCAGAATGTACAGAAGCCCACCCACCCGGGAATCAGCACCAGAAGGGCCCAACTTGACTGTGGGTAGCAGGGGAAGTGAATGAATACAGGCAGAGAGTAGAGCAAGCAGCATTGTTCCCTTTTGGACCCCTCCTTCACATACAGTGTCACAACACAGCGACATGGTGGCCCCAACCTGGTCAACACCTAAGACTCCACCCCGTACTACATAACAGATGCATCAAGACAAAAAAAAAAAAAAAATGGCCAAAATGAAAGAACAGATCAAAGCTCCAGAAAAGATATAACTAAGTGATGAAGAGATAGCCAACCTATCAGACGCACAGTTCAAAACACTGGTAATCAGGATGCTCACAGAATTGGTTGAATATGGTCGCAAATTAGATGAACAAATGAAGGCTATGAAAAGGGAAATAAAGGAAAATGTACAGGGAACAAACAGTGATGGGAAGGAAACCGGGACTCAAATCAATGGACCAGAAGGAAGAAAGAAATATTCAACCAGAACACAGTGAAGAAACGAGAATTCAAAAAGATGAGGAGAGGCTTAGGAACCTCCAGGATACCTTTAAACATTCCAACATCCGAATCATTAGGATGCCAGAAGGAGAAGAGGAAGAGCAAGAAATTGAAAACTTATTTGAACAAATAATGAAGAAAAACTTCCCCAATTTGGCAAAGGAAATAGACTTCCAGGGAGTCCAGGAAGCTCAGAGAGTCCCAAAGAAGTTGGACCCAAGGAGGAACACACCAAGGCACATCAGAATTACATTACCCAAGATGAAAGATAAGGAGAGAATCTTAAAAGCAGCAAGAGGAAAGGAGAGAGTTACCTACAAAGGAGTGCCCATGAGACTCAGCAGATTTCTCAAAAGAAACCTTGCAGGCAAGAAGGGGCTGGAAAGAAATATTCCAAGTCATGAAAGGCAAGGATCTACATCCAAGATTACTCTATCCAGCAAAGCTATCATTTAGAATGGAAGGGCAGATAAAGTGCTTCCCAGATAAGGTCAAGTTCAAGGAATTCATCCTCACCAAGCCCTTATTATATGAAATGTTAAAGGGACTTATCTAAGAAAAAGAAGATCGAAAATAGGAACAGTAAAATGACAACAAACTCACAGTTATTAACAACCAAACCTAAAACAAAAACAAAAACAAAAACAAACTAAGCAAACAACTAGAACAGGAACAGAATCACAAAAATGGAGATCACATGGAGGGTAATCATCAGGGGAGCAGGTGGAGGGAGAGGGGGAAAAGGTGCAGGGAATAAGAAGCATAAATGGTAGGTAGAAGATAGACAGGGGGAGGTTGAGAATAGTATAGAAAATGTGGAAGCCAAAGAACTTCTATATATGACCCATGGACATGAACTAAAGAGGGGGAATGTGGGTGGGAGTGGGTGTGCAGGGGAGAGGGGAATAAAGGGAGGAAAATGAGACAACTGTAATAGCATAGTCAATAAAGTATATTTTAAAAAAATTATGTCACAAAACATTTATTAACAGAAATAAATGTTCATAATATATTAACAGTCAAATATCAGAATCTACAATCATCCATAGA
>VMDR010027136.1:0-13708 GCA_007922815.1 Macrotus californicus
CATAGGGCCTGCAGTTGCTCTTACAATTTGTATATACGATCAGATTTCATTCTCTTCCATGTATTAACAATTATGTCACCCCGTCGCATTCTAATTCACTGAAACTAATAGGCTTAAATATGGAAGGCTTAATAGTTACAGCGATTCAAGCAAACATTTAGGGCCAGTTTACAGAGGTTGGTTTTTGTATAAATAAATAATGTGTAATGTAAAACACATAAAACTTGGCAAGGAAGAAATTTTAATTGTTCTCAAAAAACAAAACTCTGATCTTTGCCTTTCTGTTATCACTAAAGAAGCCAAGAGCCATTACTAATATTTTTCCTTTCTTGATGAGTGATGCTGTAGCAATGCCTCATTCTGACCCAGCATGCCGAGTTTCAAGCACAAAATTGTCTCCTCACTGAATGGCGAGGAAATTTCGAATGAAATTGTACCAGGTGAATGTAGTTGCTTAATGAGAACTGGGGTAAAAGCGGGTGGTTCCATAGCACAGCATCATCTCATTGGGCAAAACATTTAGAAGTAACAGAGGTGAGGGGAAGCCTTCTGAAGTAGTGATATGTGGAGAGGATTAAGATGCAGCTTTTGCTCTACAGGAAGATATGAAGCATTGAAGAAAGTATAAGGTATGACATGAAGAATATTTTGATAGAGAAGTTTAGATATGCAATTAAGCTGGAAATAGAATGTATTTAATGTAACATTGCACTGAGAGAAATGAGAGAGAGAGAGAGACAGACAGACAGAGAGGGAGAGAGAGAAAGAGAAAGACAAAATGAGATTGGGAGCTAAAAGAGAACGAACATCACCAGGTAATAATTATTAAGCCCTTATTAGGTTCCAGACATTGTTCTGTTTTACACACAGTAATTTATGTCGTGCTCACGACTTCATCCACTGGTCTGGCTTTAGAGCCCATGTTGTGTATCTACATCTCTATATCTGTCTATATACGTTACTGCTAATATGTTATATTTCTATAATCAGTAATATTATTTAATAAAAGAGCCAGGCAATATGGAAAGACTAAAAGGATTTGAAACAATAGTTCATATGAATCCTTATGGATTTGAAATGACGGTAAGAAAGCAAGTAGGTAGTGATACCCTAAAGACAGAGGACAGTTGGAGATCAAAACGAAGGGATCTTTTGACTCTTTTGTACTAAATGACAGAAGTCATTTTTCAATGGAATATTAATGTGGATGAATTGTTTTTCTCAAAAATTAAATTTCTGTTGAGTAAGACAGTACATTGCTTTCAATGCTAACTGTGGAAGCCTTAAATGTTTGAAGTAAACAATTTCATTTTCCTTTATACAAATTAACCAGGAAAATATGCAAATTTCATTCAATATATATTAAAGTTTCTTTTACTGATCATAAGATAATTTTTCTATTAGGATGCAAGTAAAGAAATGCAAAATAAGATACATTGAGGTAAGTGCCCTGCACTTACTTGGTTAACAGTTATTTATATTTCACTGTATTCTAGTAAGTGTTACATAGTTTTGCTACTAATTGATAACAACCTTCTTTCAGTTTCTAGAACACATCGTGCTCTCTTTGGCTTCTTAGGTAATGAGTAGAAAATAGCAAATATTTATTAAAACATGCATTCCGGGTATTGTACTAAGGCTTTGTGAATGGCCTTGTTCAATTTTCTTTGTACGCCCATGGAGTGGGTGTAATTACTGTAGCCATTCTACAGCTGGGACATAGCGGTAAAGAGGGGTTCAGTCACTTAATTCAGGTGGGACAGCTTTTAAGTGAAAAGGGGGTTTGGAATTCAGCCCCAAACAGTGGCACAACCTATGATCACAAGTCAGAGTGACTTTGCCTGCCCTCATCTCACTTGTCTGTCGGGAATGTTACAACTCACTTAAAAAAACTATTTCACTGGCATTCCCTTCACTGAAGCCTTACCTGTCCTTCCCAGTAAGAGTAAGTTGACATCCTGAAGAGCTCTGGTATAGCAGTTGTCACCTTGTAGCCCAGCCACTTACCTTTCTGGATCTCTAATGATTCTTGGATAATCTTAAGAGCAGATCTTTGTCTTATTCTTGTATTACTACCGCCTAATTTAATCTTTGGTACAGGATTTTTGCCAATATATATTTGTTGCATGAGTTGATCAGTTATTAATTATTCAAACTATAAGTGTTCACACTACTATTTTTGTGCAATTAAGTAAACATATTCTAGGTATTCTTTTAGTGGTTGTTTTGAAACGATAAGCACCACAGTAATACACTCTAATTGTACAACATGAACACAAAAGAGAAGTACAATGGGAAAGTTTTCTTTCCCTCCACTCCCCTGCCAACACTTTACCCTCCTCACAAGTAAAAATATTATTTACACTGTATCAATCTGGCAATTTTTTATTTACATTTTCACAGAGTTTATTTATTTTTTTTACTTAAACAGAAACTCATTCTGTTATCTGACCCATTGATAAAAAGAAGTCCGGGAGGCTTATTCCATTGATTCTGGTTTTTTGTTATAATAATGAAGACTACAGGGAGTATCCTCGAACTGTCTGTTGTTGCACACATGTGTGCTTGTGTAGGGTTGATTCCCGCAAGTGGCGTGCGTGTTTGGTTCAGAGAGTGAAATTTTTAGTAAATATTACATATTGTATACCAAAGCCTGTTCCAGCTGTACCCTCTATCAACCATGTATGAGAGGGTTCAGTTCCCTCAAACTCACCTTGATACTGAAGATTATAACTTTCACATTTTTGACAGTCTGGCAGTAAAAATAACTTTTTTTGAAGTTGTTAGCTTGTGCATCTTTTATATATACACATTTTGTATATATGCATTGTCTAATTTTCTTTAACATTAATACATTTATAACCAATTATGTCAATCCTACTTATTTAACAGAACTCCCTCATTCACAGATTTGAAATGATCATTTTAACTTTATACAAATGCTCATGTTTTAGGGAATTGATGTGATTCTGTGTAATTTGTCTCTGTTCTTTTAACCACTAGCGCTCCATTGTTCTAATTAATTTAGCATCGTGGTACATTGTGGTTGACAAAATTTTCTCTTGTCCTTGTTTAAAATCTTTCACATAGTCTCTTAAATAAAATTTTAGAATTAGTTTGACAAAACCCATTAAAAATCCTGCTGTAGTTATGACTAGATATGGTTTGGATTTATAAATCAATTTTTAAAGAAATAACAACTTTTTATATGTGAGCTTTCCAATTCCAAAACATTTTATTTCTTCTTATTTACCTAGGACTATCAGTCAAGGCCTTTGATTTTATGTACATGGTTTGTGGTAATGTCATATTATTTCCTAATTTTTAAACATGATATATGTTTCTGTAGGAAATGGTGCTGCTTCTGCACTTATGTATTCTGATTTTCATTGCTGGCATATGCAGGATCAATTAATTGATTGCCTTGCAAATGTCATTGTGTTTTGACTTGAACTTTGAAATTAGTGACTAAAATGCCTAGATTTTGTTGTTGGTTGGGATTCAGGTTTGGTTTTGTCTTTTGTTTTCATAAAGCATTGCTAGATTGGGAGATATAAAAATGAACAAGATGCATTTCTTGTTTTCACTGAATTCATAATGTAGTAGGAAAAATACATTGTAGATGACAACTATTGAATATATTCAGTATATAAGTACTATGAATAAAATATCATGAAGATATTGGGAAGAATTAATGTGGCTTAGGAAGATTATGGAGCATATGATATAGTAGATAATATTAGAAGAATGAAAATTTACTATGGAAATCCATTAAAGGCTCAAAGGTAGGAGAATAAGAGTAGGGATAAGTATGAACTAGAGGAGAGCCTTTTCAGGAGAACTATTACGATAGTAATGCTCATGCTACAGCTTGAGTAAAGAAGAGATTTGAGAAGTAATGGAATTGGCAGCCAGATGAGGTGAGAAGTGTTATTGAAGTTATTAGCTTCATATATGGTTGAAACTGGAAATTTGGAAGATTTGCAAGAGGAAGTGCAATAACCACCGGATTTGTATATTTAAAGCTATTAGCCTTCTTCAAGTACAATTTTTCAAAGCTATAAAAGTGTGCATTACTGGATTGTGGACCTATGTTGTATTTTGCTTGAAATATTCAAAATATGTGAAAATTATTTGGAAAGTCTGTTCCTATCCAAAGAAGTTCCAGAAATAAATGATGATGATGATGATGATGATCATGATCATCATCATCATCATCATAATCATGACTGTGGGTAGATCCTGCACTGATTTATTTATTTTTTCATCACTTTCCTGGAAAATTCAATTATGCAGAACACATGCCCATTTACCACATTATTAATATCATAACATACTGGTTTAGTACGCATAGCATATTTACAAAAGTTCTATCCTGGACTGTTACACTAAGAGTCTAATCGCTTACAAAGCCTTCACAAGAGCAGATTATTACAACTCAGTTTGCAAACTTTGTTAAGGAATAAGATAGAAGTTAGTTCTTTAACAATATTAGTGTTTTATTAGCAAAAAGCACTAGGACCTCTATCTTGAGATATGGATGTCACACTTAGAAGTGCTCTATAATTGGTGAGCAGCATCATTAGTGCTTACAACATGTTTGATGAATGCATGTCAAAAATTAATACGTACATTTTTATCGACTTGTTTCAGAGTTTATAAATCTGAGATGTGTTAGGGAAACTGGAAATCCAGTACATGAACCAGTGAAAATACAATGGCTCTAGAAGTACATACTGAGAACATCCCAAACCCGTGCTTCGACGTTATTTTTGTTTCTGAGCTCTGGTTTCAGGACTGATGGCATTGTTAAAGCTACCCTAACAAACAGTGTCTGCAAGCGGAGTCATAGCAATCAGCTGCTTCACGGACTTCTTTCATCATGGCTTTTACTAGAAGTTCTCCTGTTTCTTCCAGATGGCTCTCCTGCATTTTGCTTCAAGTTTCTCTTGCAAGTTATGTGTTGATCATTTCTTCACTCATTGCAGAAAATAGTAACGCGAAGTGCCTGAAAAGCTCTCTGCTCCTTCAGCTTGGCTAGACCAGGAGCTGTTTTTGCTACTTTGATAGCCAGTGGTTTAAATGTGTAATGTGCTGAGCTTTCAGAGATGAAAGGGAGAAGGAATGACTGAGAAGCCTTTTGTGAGAAAGATCTTGGCAGGCTGGACGTTTGGTCCTGATTCTCCCACTCCTGTGCGGTGCTAATAGGACCACTAAAATTCAGCTGAGCATGGCAACGCAAAACCTGAGGAAAGATCCTGGGTACCTCTGATGCTGTCCATGGCTTCCTAAATTCTGATTTTACGAAGGATGTTTAGTTTATTAATTCTTTCTTTATTTCCCAACTTTTTTCTTTTTTTAAGGTACCACATAGCATACACATTTTTCTTTCTAGGTTTTTTTTATAATGAAATCATGAAAGTTATTATTAATAGTGGATTGAGAATACTGATGGAAGTGTATTTTATACTGTACTCACTGGCATGGAGAGAAGGATGACTCTTTAGCTGTTTGTATTTGATTCACTTGAGAGAAGTATCTATGTGTGATTATGTCCTTATTTATCTCTTTTAAGTCACCCTAATGTGTATGAGAAAGGATTATGATTAAATATGAAATTCTGAAAGTGATAAAACTGTTTATTGCAGATAAGATTTATTGTTGGTATATGCTTCCAATCATCTGCCATTGACTGGGAGTTATTAAAATTAGCTTGTAGTTACCCTCTCAGCCTTTGTAACCAGTACGTATCTGCTCATGCTATTAACAGCGACTCAGAGTGAGTTCGCTCAGAGGCTTTGTGGCTGTCTCCCAAGATCACTATGTCTCTCACATCTCCGAGGCTGGGAACTCTAATTACCTATTTGTCATCATCAGCTAATGATCCTCTTGAGATATACAGAATGTTACCTTGAAGTCCTCTCTTTTTATACCTTTATGCATGCAATTACCTAACAATTCATATTCAAAAGGCCTCTAAATTAGTCTTAGTGTACGTGACACTTTGTCACGGATTAATGTTGAAAATAATTTGGAAGCATTTTCAGGATTTTTTACTATAAAGAGCTGGAAGTCATCAGTTTTCTTTCTATGATAAGAAACTAAAAGCCTAGTGTGTATGCCTGGATTTTCAACTACACTGTTCCTTCAGGCACACACTTGTTAGAGAGGGAGGTTCCTTGTTCCTTCCAGCTATATTTAGAGTCTTTTGTGATTGCAGTTGCAGGTGTTGCCCTTGGGATAAGGATTTAGGAGGAGGCACCATAGCAGGTGTTTCTAAGAAGTACAAACCTCCTGAGACACGGAGGGAAGCCTGTGGCTCTTGAGGAGGACAAACTTTACTTAGAGACTTTTAAATTGTACTTCATTAAATCAAAAGCAAACTTGTAACCTTCCGGTGCCACCTTTGTGTGTCAGATCCGTGGGTGAAAATGTTTTAATATTAATGTCTAATGCCTGAGAGTGCTAAGTAAAAAGTATAACAGGGATATTTTGACATCGTTCTGTGGAGTTGATCCATATTCATAGCAAACAGCCTTCACTCTTGAGTTACAAAAGTGTGGGTGATGTTTGTCCCTTACTTGGGTTTGCGTGAACCATTCTTTTTGAAGAATAAGTGTACATTTATGCTCTTTAGCATCTCACAATTGAAAAGCAATTTTATAATTCACATTAGTAGTAGTGTCTGGTCATATTTGACACAAAACTGTGATTCTTTTGATTCTGTAGTTGTTTCAAAACCTAAGCCTGAGATTTCATGAGAATTTGCTCTAGGATCTCTGAGCTTCCCAAGAATTGGAAATGCTTGCCTGCTCACAAATAATTTAAATTATTTAGGCAGAGTCCCTTCCAAATGGTCATATATAACATCAACTTTACTTGAACAGATATTTGTAATATACTCTTTTAACATAAAGAACTGAATAATTATCTTAGTGTTTCTTCTTTCATGAATTTGAGTTGTCCCTTCTGCTGCTTGCTGGAGGTCTTTGCATATTCAGGGGCAGTGCTCCTTTGAGCCTGATCTGACAGACCACTTACGTCAGAATCACCTGAGATGGTTTATTAGAAATTGCATATTCCCAGGACTGCCTGGGAGTCTGCATTCTATGCAGCACTTCATGAGATCCTGACAATCACAGTCATGTGAAAACTACTGCTTTTGAGGCTAAGGGGGCATTGATGGCATCAGCATAGACAGGCAGGTACTTCTTTGACATAGAAAAGCCTGAAAGTTGGCACCCTTAACAATAGTAAGAATGGCTTTCATTTGAATCCTAGAGTCAGGATGCTAGAGAACCTAAAATACTTTTTTTTATTCTTTTTCTTAAATATATAACCATTTCAGATATTTCATCTGATACCTGTCAACATAATTCATAATTTGGGTGTCTCAGAAATTTTCCCAAGCATGCAAAGGCACTGGAGGGTTCTGATGTCGTTAGGGGCCACCTTTACTTCCAAATGAGCACACTGGCACACCCAGCCACACGCATGCACATCCAACTCTAAGGTGTTCAGTAGTTTCCCTGGTGAAAGGCATGACAGAATTTTCTTGCAAGTTAATCTGGCACCTAAACTTGGAATATTCTGCCAATCTATTGGCAATGCAAGTAGGTAGGAACAGTGGAGCTACCTACTAAGCAAGTGCTAACTGAGAGAAGAATATTCAGATTTTGCGATTATTCTGTAATGTTCTTTGAGGGAATCAGGAACTTAGAAAGATTAAGGGAAAAAAAAGTAAATAGATTCTTTCAGCAAGAAATAATTGATTAGAAGAAAATAAGAGTTTTGTGGTAGACTTCATGGAAAAATTAAATGAATCATTCTGCCATTTGACTTGTTAATCTAAAAGTCTAATTTTTACATACATGGAGTGTCTGCTTTCATTTGTATTATGATAAATTAAATTATAAAAATATTTAATATAGGAATATATAAATATATGTATTGTTGCAGGTTTGTGGTAATTACTCACTGCTTTAACTTGTCTTGAACTGTAGTTTTCCTATCTGAGAAGGGAGATTCATGGGGCTTTTTGACAGTCTTCATTTTAACAAACATGCTAATCAGCCAATGATAAAGTAAAGGACTGCTTGTGTTTTTCTCCCAGAACTCATAAAATTGATTATGAGCTTCAATAGTCATTTATCAAAGGTAGTAGTGTTACCTCAATAAGGAGAATAGACTAAAAATAAAGGACAATTAGTTTCTACTTGCCATAAAAATTTGAAAATTTCATTTCTGCATTTGAAGAGGCAATAATTTGGGGAAGGGGGGAAGGAAAGAAAATTTAGTTCCCAAATTTTGTGCCATGAAGGTGAGTGATTGATTCAAATTAACACACATTTTTTGCTTATGTAGCAAAATGTAAAGCCTTGAGATATGTTTTGAAATACATGATATACTCCGTTAATTTTATGCAATTTAAAGTATTCTGTGTGTAATGCTTCAAATGCCCTGATGTGGAATGGAGTACCAGGGAAGGGGCTTCACTGTTTTAGATGTAAGAAAACATCAGATTAGGAAAACTTGACTCTTTGCAGCTGTGCCAAAACCTATTTAATGTTATTTAAAGATATGAATGCAGGCCCACGCAGAAGCTAAGAAGTAGTGTTGTGCCCTGCAGAATCAGATCACATTTGAATCACAGATTGGATTCTTCCTAATCCGGGAATAGCCTGGAGCACAGTTGATTCTCACCTCTGAAGGAAGAGCTTTCCAGTTAGTTGCTCAGCTGCTTCACCTAATTAGGATCAGCATTAAACAGAAGTTCAATATCAAGTCTGCAGGTCACCAGGTGGTAGAGCTTAACAGAAGTGCAAAAAGAGACTTTGTAATAAGAAAAAAATAGTTAGTCTAGCAATCTCTATGTGAAAAATTCAAGTAAGGCTAACAGGCCCTGAAGAGAATAATGACTATCAGAAAGTTATATGTGGATGCTAACTTAAAAACACTCTGAATTAGTGGACAGTTTTTGGGAATGCTGTCAAAATGCCAAAATAGAAAGAATGTCAGGTGAAAATTAGTAGGTTTTGCATTCCCCGTGTGCACTGTACTGGAAGTTAATTGCATAAGCTGAGAGCAAGATCATGAATTTTATCCATGCCATATAGAGGGAAATGTTACTTCCACTTTTTCAAATGAAAGTGAAACTCAAATAATTACATAAATACAGTTACTGTTAAAAACAATTAGGCTCCTCCCATCTACATTACTATACTTTTAAATATCTATCTTTGTAGAGTTTCTCAGGTTTCTTTCCTTTTTTCTCTTTTTCAAAGATTGTATTTATTTATTTTTACACAGAGAGAAAAAGAGGGAGAAAAAGAGGGAGAGAAACATCAATGTGTGACTGCCTCTTGAGCGCCTCCCCCATTGGGGATCCAGCTTGCAACCCAGGCATATGACCTGACTGGGAATCAAACTGGCGACTCTTTGGTTCACAGGCTGGCACTCAGTCCACTGAACCACACCAGCCAGGGCAGAGTTTCTCAGGTTTTCTATTTCCATTTTTAAAATGTTACTGCATTTTTTGAATTTTGACATTGATAGACTATCATTTTTTTAGGGCATGAAGCATTGAGTAATCCATATAAAATTTGATTTTCAATAAATGCAGTGCAATATGTAGGGCGTTTCAATAAATTATATATACAGTGAGAATGTTAATGAGTTTGTTGACAGACTGATGATGCATGGACTACAGGTAGGTGCATAACAAAGAGCCATGATACTTGTTTTACGTTATGATGAAATCATCATATTGACATCACAAAGATTATTTTTAATTTTGTATGAGAAAAGCCACATAGAATTTTAAAATTTGAGAATCATGGCTGAGGTTTAGTTAAAATAAATTCAATTAATTTTCTTAGTGAAAGGAATATATTACTGATTTAAATATTTTCTGTGCATGAATTATATATTAAATAATTATCACATATAACAGTAAAAGGTTATAAGTGTTTGATGAAGAAGTTTTCCAATAACCTTACTTTAGGATATGCCAAATTAAAAGTACAGTAGGAACATATTTTTTTTAATTTGTTAGTCTATATTTCATCATGATAAATGGACAGGAATTAGTCAGAAAATCTTTCGATATTACTTACTTGGTTTATACAAGGGCGGACCCCCAAAAAACCCAGAATTATCATCTAGAATAGGGCTGTCAAACTCATTTTCACTAGGGGCCACATCAGCCTCGCGGTTGTCTTCAAAGGGCTGAATGGAACTTTAGGACTGTGTAAATGTAACTAGTCCTTAACTAGGGCAAGGAGCTGGGCACTGCCGGTGGGTAGAAACAAGGTGCTGGGCCAGATAAAACAAGGTGGAGGGCCGGATTCGGCCCACAGGCCTTGTGTTTGCCACCTGTGTTCTAGAAGGCTGGCCCCTTGCAGTACAGGCTTCCCTTGCAATGTGAGTGTTCTAGGAACCCAGCTATATCAGTGTACCAGCTGGCGTTGTGTGAGAGTCTGCATTTGGCTTCAGTGAATTTTTTCAATGTGTTTGCCCATTTCATGATGGGTGATGTACAAATGCACTGGCCACACTGTGCTGAGTGTTCAACAATCTTTGACCAAAAATAGCATGACCCCCATGCCCCACCCCCCTATTAATCCAATCTCACCCCAAGCGACTTTTTAATTTTTATTTCCCTGGGTGAAAAAAGTCCTCAAAGGGAAATGTTTGCTAATGTGGAAGAGGTGAAACAAAAAATGGCAGAAGCACTAAAAGGCATCAAAACTTACGAGTTTGAAAACTGTTTCAATCAATGGGAAAAATGTCTCAATGGCTGTATTGCATCAAATGGAGAGTATTTTGAAGGTACTGGAGTTTAAACATGTAAGAATAAATACACAATTTTTTATAAATAAAGTTTGGGTGTTTTTTGGGTCCCCCTCGTATGTGGTATCATCATCCAGTTTCCAGTTTCATTGCAGTTAAGTTAGTCAGTTTATACAATATCTATATGTGACATTGACCTTGTCATCTAAAGATGAGTGATGTGATAACATCTTTCACAGGCAACATGGACATAATGAAAAGCATAAGAAGCACTTCAAAATCCTTCTCGTAGGTTGACTTTTTAGTTTTAACTTTTTATGCTTACTGGTAAGAATAATTCACAAACAGAACATTCCGTAATATAATGTTAGTCAGCAATATTTTCCACTTATAACAGCTTTTTACATTTGAAACACATGAGGGTTAAGAATATATATAGATAGGGATGGAAATGGTGACTGCAAATGGCCTAACACAAAGTGACAGTTCATTTGTTAAACAAATATTTAATAAACACTACTGGGTACTAGGCACCGTTATAGACACTAGAATGAATAACAGTGAATAAATGAGGCAAAGTTTCTGCTTATAGAGCTTGCATTACAGAGGGGAGTGATTAAAGTCAGATAGATTATCACACACATAAATATGCCGCATGGCTATTCCTTTTCAGTAACTAAATATAAATTAAAGAATGGGTATGTTTGGAGATAGGGCACAGAAAAGGAGTTTATTTTTAAAGTGGTGGTCAGGAAAGTTCTCACTTTTCAGTTGGCATATGAGTAGTGACCTAAAAGAAGTAAATAAGGGAGCCATCTGGAAGGAAAACATTCCAGACAGAGGAACAGCAAGTGCAAAGGCCCTGAGGTAGAATGTACTTGGCATGTTCAAGGGGCTGCACAGAGATGGATGTGTCTCGAATGGAGTAAGTGGCATAGCAGGATGAGATCATTTTAGGTGAGTAACAGAGCACTGATCATGTAAGGCCCTACATACTATTGTGAGAACTTGGGATTTTATTCAGAGTGAGAGGGAAAGTCATTAGGAGGATTTTGAATAGAAGAATGATATGATCAGACGTGTTTAAAGGATCACTCTGCCTGCTGTATTGAGAATATACTATGAGGGAACAAGTGTGGAAGCAGGGAGCCCAGTTAGAAGGGAAATTAAGACAAAGTGTATTAAGAGAGAGATGAGAACCATACTATGGCTATTTGCCTGGTGAAGAGCAAGAGATGCCCCAGGGTACCTTGATAGCTTCCAGAGTGCCAGAGGTTTCCATGCCAGAGTTGTAGATTCATATAGATATTTTCCTGGAAAGTGGTTACTCATTAAGCAGTAATAGCAAGAAAAAGATAGACATTTATATCTTTTAAGCATTTGGGGTTCTTCCAGTGTTAGTCTGTTGTGAATAATGCTGCTGTGAACATTGGCATATGCATCCTTGTGTGGATATGTTTTCCTTTCTCTTGGTAAACACCTAGGGGTGGGCTTCATAGGTCACGTGGTAAGATGACTTTACTAGATACTACCGTGCTGTTTTACAAAGTGGCTGGATAGCTTTCTACTCCAAGGAGCAGCCTATGACAGTTTCATTTGCTTTGTATCCTCGCCAACCACTTAGTATTGCCGGTCCTTCTAACATCAGCCCTTACATTGTGTGGAGTGGATCTCACTGTGATTGATTTAATTTTCACTTCTCTGAAGATCAATGATGTTGAGAATCTTTTCATGCACTCATAAATTCTTCAGATATCCCAAGACAAGCCCATTAGTCAGGAACGTGTTTGCACATTTTTCTCCCAGTTTGTAATTTGGACTCTCGTTTTCCTCACTTGTCTTTCAATATTGAAAGTTTTAATTTTGATGAGATCCATTTTATTATTTCTTTTCTGGTTTGTGTTTGTGCATCCTGTTTAGGATATCTATACTAAATACAATAGTACAAAGATTTTCTTCTATGTTTTTGAGTAGAAGATTAATTTCATCTCTTTTATGTAAGTCTATAACCCATGTTTAGTTAACTTTTATATATAATATAAGGATTAGGGTTAATTGTTTCTATACAGACATCCACCATTTGGTTAAAACCTTTATTTTTTCTATCAAGTTACCTAGGCCTTTGTCAAAAATCAGTGGACAGTATAAGTTGGGAATCTGTTCTTTGAACTCCGTATACTGTTCCGTTGACTCACATACTGTGCTGATAGCGCACTACCTTGATTACTGTGGCTTTACAATGAGCCTGCATAGGATTTTGCTTGTGATTCCTTTGAAAATATAAATCAGTTTGGAGAGGATTGTCATCTTAATAATATCCATGTCGGTGACGCCTCTGCATTTGTTTAGGTCTTATTAAGTTTTCTTTTGCAATTCTTTGTAGTTCCAGTGTATGAGTCTTAAACTCTTAAATAATTCCATTCCTGCATATTTTCTCTTTTATGTTACTGTAAATGAAGTTGTTTTTTCAAACTTTATATTGGACTTGTTATATATGTGTGTTTGCATGCATGTATCTTGTCCATGTATCTGTCTCAGGGGCTGACAAACTATGGCCCACCAGCCAGCCACCTGCTTTTGTAAATGGAGTTTTGTTGAAAGACAGAGATGCTCACTTATTTATATGTTGTACTTTGTTTACAGCTGTTTTAATGCTACCAGGTCACAGTTGAATATTTGCAACAGAGATTGCATGGCCTAGAAGCCTGAAATATTTACTATCTGGCTCTTTAATAAAAAGTATGCCATCTCTTTATATCTAGAAATACACTTGAAATTTATACACACACACACACACACACATGTATATTTCACAAAAGTGAAAGAAATATTTATTGGCCTTCCATGTAATGAACAACAGGTTTACATATGCTGTTTATGAACCTTCTGTAAATTACCTGAAGACTTCATAAAAATT
>VMDR010027137.1:0-13706 GCA_007922815.1 Macrotus californicus
ATGACATTATTCTGTATATAGAGAATTCTAAAGGTTCCACCAAAATAGAACAGATATATAAATTCAGTAAACTAGAAGGATACAAAATAAATATATAGAAATTATTTGCATTTCTATATGCCAATAATGAACTATCAGAAAGGAAAACTAAGAAAACAATCCCATTTACAATAGCATAAAAATAAATTACCTTGGAATAAATTTAACCAAGAATGTAAAAACATGTACTCAGAAAATTATAAGACACTGAAGAAAGAAATTGAGGGAGATATAAATAAGTAAAAGCATATGCCTTGTTCATGGATAGGAAAAATTAACACCATTAAAAGCGAGCATTACCCAAAGCAATCAACATAATTTCTATCAAAATACCAATGGTGTATATCACAGAACTAGAATATTACAAAAATGTATATGGAACCATAAAAGACCCTGAATAGCAACAGTTATCTTGAGAAAGAGAACAAAGTTGGAGGAATCATGATACTTAATATCAAACTACACTATAAGGCCATAGTAATCAAAACAGCATAGTACTGGTATAAAAACAGACATATAGATCAATGGAACAGAACAGAGAGCCCAGAAATAAACCCATACCTTTATGGTCAATTAATATTCGACAGAGGATGGAAGAACATACAATGGGGTAAAGATAGTCTATTCAATAAATGGTGTTGGGAAACTTGGTCAGTTATGTGCAAAAAATGAAACTATACCACCTTCTTGCACTATGAACAAGAATAAACTCAATATGGACTAAAGACTTAAATGTTAGACTTGGACCCATAAAAATCCTGGAAGAAAACATAGGCAGTCAGTTTATCAGTAAAATCTCTGACATTTCTTGTAGCAATATTTTTTATGATATATCTTTTTAGGCAAGAGAAACAAAAGAAAACAAATGGGATTACATCAAACCAAAAATTTTTGCACAACCAAAAAAAACAATCAACATAATGAAAAAAACACCCACTGAATGGGAGAACACATTCCCCAGTGATACAACTGATAAGGAGTTAATATCCAAAATCTATGAGGAACTTATAAAAATCAACATCAAGAAAATAAACAACCCAATTAGAAAATGGGCAAAGGACCTGAATAGACACTTCTCCAAAGAGGACAGACAGATGGCCAACTGACATATGAAAAGATGCTCAACATCACTAATCATCAGAGAAATGCAAATTACAACCACATTGAGATATCACCTCAACCTGTCAGAATGGCCATCATCAGTAAACCAGCAAACAAGCATTGGCAAGGATGTGGAGAAAGGGGAACCCTCATGCACTGTGGTGAAAATGCATATTGGAGCAGCCACTATGGAAAGCACTGAAAAAAACTAAAAATGCAACTCCCTTATGACCCACTGATTCCACATCTAGGACTATGTTCAAAGAAACCTGAAACACTAATTTGAAGGACTATATGCATCCCTCTGTTCATTGCAGTGTTATTTACAATAGCAAGATTTGGAAACAGTCCAAGTTACCATCAGTAGATGAGTGGATCAAAAAGATATACATTTACACAATCATATATAACTCAGCCACATAAAAGAAGGAAATCTTAACTTTTGCAACAGCATTAATAGACCTGGAGAATATTATGGTAAGAAGCCAGCCAGAGAAAGAAAAATACCTTATTATTTCACTTATTACGTGGATTCTAATGAACAAAATAAACTAACAAACAAAATAGAAACAGACACATAGCTGTCAGAGGTAAGGGGACTGGTTCAGAAAGGTGAAGAGATTAAGCAAAGAAAGAAATCCTTACAGACAGGGAACAGTATAGTCATTAGCAGAGGGTAACGACGGTCGGGGGAGGCCTGAGAAGGTCAAGGGGCGATGAATGCTGAAGGAAAGAGACATGACCTGGGGTGGTAAACACACAATAAAATATCCAGGTGATAGAAGTTTACACTTTGAACCCACATAATTTTATTAACCAATGTAAACCCAATAAATTCAGTTAAAAAATTGTCTTCAAATTTGTTTACAAATGTGTATACATTAGAAAGGGACTAAATTATATTTACCATAGCATTATTTAATAGTGAAAAATTAGAAACAATTTAAATCTAGCAAGTAATACATAAGTCATGTTGTAACCATCAGTCATAAAACATGTTTACAAAGTGGAAAACTTTTGTACTATTATGAGAAAATTAAAGATAGCAAATAAAGGGTGAGCATTCTGTCCATCTCTGTCACTGTTGTCTGCTAATTTTTCAGTTGCTCCCACACATGCATGGAGCATGTGGACACCTGCATTGCCACATCCTCTCCTCCCCAGTTCTACTCAGCCTTCCTGGATGGAATTGTTGTCCCCATGTAACATACCTCCACACATCGGGTCTGTGGTTCTGTCATTTCTGGAGTTCCAATGACATTCCATCCTACATAGCAACCTACTTCTATGATCACTCCAGATCTTATCAACCAGAATTTTTTGTCTTATAAATTTTAAAATATGGTAATCCATTTATTGATCAAAATCTCCCTTTATATTCTTGCTCCCCACACATCTATTCTTTAAGCTTATTTGTACTCCAGGCCCCTGAGCACTTCATTTTGCTCCCTAATCCATTCCTTTCTGTCTACCCCTTTCCCTCTCCAGAAAATTCAGCCCTCATTCTCTAGACTCCTTCAGTTTCCTGCTTCTGGTCCATCATCCCCCAGCCTATAATGCTAACATTAGAGTTCTTTGTTCTACTCCTGGGCTGCAAAGCCCCAGTGGGGAGATCTGCTCAGTCCCATGTATTTGGTTGTGGTTTCCAACTCCCACTAAGGAAGTGCTCCCTGCCCATTTCAACATGCTACTACTCCTAATTCCCCGGGGAAAAGATGCATTACTTGATTGATGCTGTCCTTTTCCCTTCTTTTGTTCACTTGTTGGAAGCAGGGTCCTTCCTCTATGCTTCCCAGCCTGTCTTAATCCCATTCTTTGATGCTGCTCCACCAAGTAATTACTAACAACCTCTGTAGCTTCAGCCTTTTTTCTTTTTAAATCTCGTGGCCATTGCACCTGTCATCCTTTGCTTTGCTTTTCAGAGTCAAGCTACCTAAAACAATGACCAACCCTTGGCCCCGGTTGTTACCTTGTTTTCTTTCTTATCAATCGTTCAAGTCTGACTTTTGCCCCCAAAACTGGTCTTTCCAAGATTACTAATACTAAGTGACCACCTTTTTGCTAAACTCAGTGGGAAAATTTAAATCCTTATTTTATTGACTGCTAAGTAGACATTGATATTATTTTTTTTTGGTTGGTTGTTTTTAGTTTTTTTGTCTTTGTTTCTTTTGGGGATAGTTTTCTTTTTTTCTTTTTCTTTTTAATTGCTCTATGCATTTATTAGCGAGTGTGAATGCTGCAGAGGGGACAGAAGCTCACAAACACTCTACACAGTTTCACGAGACACAGTGCAGGCAAAGAGTGACTAAGGACCAACAGTGTCCTAGGGTCTTGGAGGGTGCATTCCTGGGGGAGGTGGACCTCTGATTCCAGGTGGAGGGGGTCTTATCCCTAGAGAAGGAATGCCTATCGGGGTCCCCCGAGCCGGGGGAAGACCAATTGGCGGTCCCATGGGTGGTCTCATACCAGGTGGAGGAGCCATAATGCCTGGAGAGGGGATTGCCCGGCCCACAGGGGTGGGGGGAGTCCCCCGACCTGGTGGGTACTGAGTGGGGGCTCCAGCTATGCTGGCAGTGGCCGCCACAGCGGCAGCTGCGACGGTGCCTCATCCCTGCTGGGAGGGTCCCCCTACCCCTCGGACCGGGCCTGCTAATCCTGCAGGAGCCTGTGGAATTGGAACACCAGCTGGGACTCCTCTGCCTGCGGCCCTGCCAACCCCAGGGCCTCCTGCAGCTCCTGCCAGTGGTACGCGAGCAATGCCGGTATCTTTGGGGGGAGGTCCCTCCACCGTCATGGAAACCAAGTTCTCCCCACGCAGCAGCACCAGACCCAAGACCCGCTTCTCTTCACGCTCTGGCTGCTTCGCATTCTTTGGCTTGATCTTCCTGAACTCATCACAATCACAGAGGATCAAGTTCATATGCTTGTCAAACGCCTTAAAGGTGCCGAAGAAGATCCGGCCATCTTGCAGGATGCATCTCATCCTGTAGTCGATGTGCTGCAGCATCTTGCTGCTCTTTCCCACCGTCATGATTGCTGTTTCTCCGAATCCAATATCCACAGTAAAGTTTCAGGATCCTTAAGACCTAAGGGAAGGCTACAGATAAAGGTATGACGCGGGTTCTGCAACAAACACAATGCAAGCGGGGGCAGAATCTTCTGGCAGTAGGCGGAGCCTGGGATGTTCCAAGACTGTGTTAACCACCTCTGGGTGTCTCAGCCAGGAAAGCCTGCCTCAGTTCGGCCTGAAGTCCACCACGGGTGCTGGCTGCTGCTGGGAGCACCGCGGGTACGGCTGACACTCTTGGTCGCTCAGGAAGGCAGTCCTCCTGCGCTTGACCTGGACTTCCACCTCGGGGACGTGCTGCTCCGTGGTCCTCCTCAAGTGTAAGCGGTCCCTGGCCCGCTCCATCGTGCCGCTGCCGCTCCTCACACCATGTCTGGCATCGCCAGCGGCCGCTCCAGACTGCCGTTAGTTTTCTTAAGATATAATTCACATACCATACAATTCACTCATTTAAAGTGTGTAATTCAACGGTTTTTAGTATACTCAGAGTTACGCAACTCATCATAATTAATTCTGGAAATTATTATCAGCCCCAAAGAAAGTCGGGCCCTTTAGCAGTCCCTCGCAGGCCCTTCACTGTCTTCATCCCTCTGCTCAGCCCTGGGCAGCCATGAATCTACTTTCAGGCTCTGTATACTTGCTGTTTCTGGATAGTTCACACACGTGAAAAAAATAAATCATACAGTGTGTGTTTTATGTGACTAGCTATTTTCACTGAGCCCACATTTTCAAAGTTTACCCACGCTGTAGTATGGACCAGTATTTTGTTTCTTTTAATGGCCAAGTAATATTTCATTGTATGACTACATCACATTTTGTTTATACATTTATCAGTTGATGTACATTTGGGTTGTTCCCACTTTTGGCTGTTATGAATAACACTGCTTATGAACATTTCTGTACAAGCTTTTGTGTGAATATATGTTTTATTTGGGGTATGTCCCTAAGAGTGTAATTGCTGAGTCATATGGTAATTCTATGTTCAATCTTTTGAGGAACTGCCAGACTGTTTTCCAAAGTGGCTGCATCATTCTCTCCACCAGTGTATAGGATTTGAATTTCTCCACATCCCCATGCAACCGTGTAGCCTCAGACAACTGTGTTGTCTGTCTTGTTCAGTACAGCCATCCTCTTGTGTCTGACGTGGCAGCAGATGGGGTTTGACTTGCATTTCCCTGATGACCAATGATGCTGAGCACCTTTTTTGTACATCTTTTTATTATTGAGCTGTAAGATTCTCGATGTATTCTAGATCTGAATCTTCTATCAAATATATTATTTGCAATGTTTCTCTCTTATTCTGTGGGTCCTATTTTCACTTTTTATATGGTGTCCTTTTAAGAACAAAAGTAATTAACTTTGACAGAGTCCAATTTATCTATTTGTTGTTTTGGTGTTCGTTGTTGTAGCCTATCTAAAAAACTATACCAGATCCAAGGTCATGAAGGTTTTCCCTTACATTTTTTCTTGGAGTTTATAATTTTAGCTATTACAGCTGGGGCCTTGATTCATTTTGAGTTAACTTTTGTATATGAGGTATGGTAGGGTGAACTTGACACTCTCGGTACCTAAAATTCTCTCTTCTCTTGGAATTCAACACTAGCTTTCTCCCAGCTTCCACCCTATCACACTTCATATTCATTTCGTTTCTATAAAAAGTGTTTATTTCTTTTCCACATGTCTCCATTATAACTATTGATTCACTTTTTACTCCCTTACTTGATCATAAGTTTGAGAACAGAAACTTTCTTACTTAACTTTATATCCACCCAAACCTCTGAAAACACCTGGAACTCTGTGGGTGTTAATCTATGTTTCTGTAAAAAACAAAGATGGCATCAGGACAAAGGCCTGGAAATAAAATATAGAGCATGTGTGTGCATATGAGCATACACACAGATACATAGCTCTTGCTTTTTATCTATTCCCTGGGTTATCCATAATAAAGATAAATGAAAATAAGAGGAAAACATCTGTATTTAAGGGAAAAACAGAAAGGAGCTAAAACTTTTGACAATCAAGAACAGTAAGTCATTGTACCAACAACCTCACTAGATTTTGAGACCAAATGAAACCATGTAATTGAAAGCAACTCTTATTAAAAGCTCTGTACAAATATAAGGCAAAGCTCTAAAGCAAACCTCAGACATTGATGCCCTTGTCATCATTGAATAAACTCTGAATTCCTTTGGACAGGATTCATCTCATGTATGTCTCCAGTACTTAGCATGATGCCTGGCATATATCACATCTAAATTATTTTGTTTATTCAGCTACCATGTCTTGAGTATCTACCATGCGCCAGAAACAAAGAATTGTGCTGTAGATAAGAAACAAAAAAAGCATAGTCTCTGTACCTCTGTGCAGTTGAAATAAGGAACACATTTATACTGAGCAAAATGAAATCTACTTGTGTTCTTCACATGCTGTCTTTTTAAAAATTCAATTATAATAACAATATATTTCAAACAATATATAAGAAAGTTAAAGGAGAACTAAGGAAATATTACTGAAACTAAACCTGTTAGGCATTTATAGCGTCCCTACTATAAGCAAACTTCCCTAGAATCTGTGAGGATGAGTGATACCTGGCTCCTGCCCTGAGAAAGGCTAGTGGAGAAAGAGGTAGACAGACACCAACATATAACTATAACCATGACAGCCTGTGACAAAGCTGTAATAGAAGGTAGGGCAGGATTACAAGGAGAACATCCTGTTATCCTAGGGAGGTTTCAGTTCAGGCATGCCTGCTTGGCAACTTAGGCTGGGACAGCTTTACAAAGACATTTGAGTATCTGTGTGCCCACAGAGCATTTCACTATCCTGCCCACACTGACAGGGAAAGGACAGCCCTAGGAGCGATCAGTGAATGCTGGGCTTCTATTCATGTGCAGGGCAAGACCTGGCTATGGATGGGGTTTCCATTTCCTCTGGACTCTAAGATGAGCAACAAGATGGGAAGAAAAGCTGGGGATCATCTATTTCAACCTCCCACCTGGTACCTCACCACGTGTTAGGTCTTTGATCCCTGAGTCTGTGTAATGCTCAAGGACAAGTGTCCTTTCGACTCAACATCTAGCAGCCCCTTCCATTTTCGAGGTTACCCATACTTAAAGGAAAAGTAGAAGATATGTACATTCAATTAAATATAACTCAAACAATCTGTTTTATCAAAGCAAGTAGGTCATAAATCAGAAGAATAGGTGCAGTCTAAACTACATAAATGAGGCAGGAACCTGGCAATGGCTCCAGCCTGGCAAGCTATCATCCCTGGTCTACACAAGGTCAATATGGTCATTCATTTCCTGAAATTACTTAACTCTGCTGTCTGTAACCAAATGGTTATTTATCTTTAGGTACAGAAGCATGTCATTTCAGGTAAAATTGATATCTGGAAATCCAAGTTTGCACTTCAATGAATTGTTACTATAACATAGGACTAACTTCCTTCTCAGAGGAACATTTCTTAAACACCTTAAAATAGGAATCCATGTTTTAAAAAATAAAAATCATTTTCAACCACCCTCCCTGGAACATAGTAATTACATGAAGCTGGATATATCTCTACAAAGAAAACATCCCACTATGGCCAGCAGATAATGTCTGCGCTAAGACAAGTTCCCCAAATGTCAGTGGTAAAAGTGTCCACGCTGCCAAGACAGATGGCTGGAAGTCAATGTTAACTTCCTTTCAAATTATAGTAACTAATAACAGATTTTTTCCTGTTATTGACCCAGGGATAAATGCAGGCTTGAGAAATACCCAAGGCAGATCTACATGGTACCCTAACGGAAAATTTTCCTCATGGCACCATTGTAACCTTATCCCAGATTTCTGGCAAAGCCTGTCTCAGTTGCCTTCCTGCAGCAAAGTGGGCCTATGCATACGATAAATTAGACCCAGAGAATGCTCAGCAATCTGCTGACAAGGCTGGCTAAGTGAGCATCTCTCCCCTCCGTAAGCTGAAATCTGATCATTTCTCTGTTCACCTCATTTGCATTATCTAATGAAAACTGCACAACCTTGAACTATATTTGAAGCTACAAATTTATTAGAACTTTACAATAAGAAACCAGACCCAGAATGGGCATCTTCACTGTAAACATGTTAAATGAAGCAGTATAGTATCTACATTACCTGAAGATGTTGATGAAATGCTTTATCTATTTATAAAAGTCTATGCATTTATTCAATAAATATTTAACAAACACTAAGAAGACATGGTGAGCACCTTGTCTTTGATAGGAAGAGATAAACCCCACATAGGATGGAGAGCTGGACATGGCCTAAGAGAAGTGGATGGGCCCTCAGTAGAAAGATTGATGCTATCGTGGAGCAAAAGATGGATAGACTCTCGGTATATTTAAAAGTTGGAGAGAGAATCTAGCCAGTGATTCTGCAAACACCAGGCCTTGCTTTCTCACACATGAAAGCTTTCAAATGATGGTGTTTTTAGCAGAGACGCAAATCTGTTTTATTGTTGTTTTTCCTAAAACTGAAAGTATGTTTGGAATAACCTAGATGATTAGTTACACGGAAAACTCTTTTTTCCAAAAAAGGAAAGATCTTATTTTATGCTGACGCATTACATCAGAAAGACTTCCTTACTCTCTAAATAGTACTCCCCTTTCTAGAGTTGGTTATACGCTGCAGGTGAGCTGAGGAAACTTTCCCCTCCTCGCTTTGAAGAAGAAATTGAAGAAGAAAATGATAGCTGGACCTAGCACAAGGCATTGCCATCTGTATGCATTAGACTAAGCCAATTAGGATAATAGGCCTTTCCAAGCCTTCAAAGATAAAGGCAAGCTGGGGGATGGGACTGGGGGAAAGACCATCTTAGACTTGCTCAGATTCTGAAAGCGATTTTTCTCCTTTATGTAAACTATTAAGGTAATGGACACTATCAATTTTACTCTCTTTATTCCATAAGATCTTGTTTTATAACTGTATTTGAAAACATATTACAACAAATGAATAATAAAAGGTAGGGTGGGATGATCTGTCAGTGTTGGAGCTGAAGAGAGCACACACTCAGCTGCAGACTGGGCTTCTGTGTGGACGGCCATGAATGTCAGAACATATCAAGCGAACTGGGAGCAGTCAGCAAATTCAACCTGTTGTGAATGCAGGAGGTTGTTCTGTTTCCTACGGAAAGGCACAAGTAGAATCAATCAAATCGGGCTTTAATTAGGACATGAGTTAATCAGGAGACTAAATTCCAAGGCTAATTTTGGCACTGTCCAAAACAAAAACAAAAACAAAAACAGAAAGAAATGCTCAGTTAGACATTGTTTCCTGGTCCTCAGCTAAAATGGAAGCATCTGCCTAATTAGAAAAAGACATCATTCATCCAACACAAATTAGGAGACTCATCCATGGAGGTTGCATACAAAATTATGTGGGGATGGGTAAGAATTTCTATAACTCCCAAGAACGTGCTTACAGAATTACACAGCCTCGGATGAAATTCTCATTGCATCCTGCTCACAGGACTGTGTGAAGGGAGTTATCCTTATCTTTAAATGAACAAATGCCAAGAATATCCCACCCCAATAACCTCTCTCAGCAGAGCAAGAAAATGTGTAATTTTTTTGACTGGATACACATTTTGCTTTCATTTTCTGTGTTGATTATATTTTCCAAATTCATTTTTATTGAATTGGTCCCCGCTTAAAATTTAATTGGTTTTATATAACACAAAAATAAGTCATAACAGTTGTACTGAATTTTTAAAATACAAAATAAAATAATGCAAGCAGATTTATTCAAAGGTGTCAGTTCCACACTGTATTCCACATGTATGCGGTTTGATCCAGACCACACACCTATCATTTTAAGGTGCCCAGAAAATTATTATACATGTGACCATATTAAACAACTCCTTTTCTGTTTAGAGAAAGAAAGATTACCTACATTACAACTCTGCATTTTAATATCAGGAAAGCCCATGCATACAGTCACGCATTTAGCGAGAGTTCCTCACATAAGAACATCTAAGAATTCACCTGCACGTGTGGCTGCGCAGTAATGAACAGACCTCACCTGTGTCTTAAGGAACTGAAATGTCAGTACCTGCCAATAATAGATTGTGTGATCATATTTTGTTCACGTGGTACTTAGTTTTCATGTACAGACAAAAATTTTAATGAAATATTTTACTTTTCTCTACCAAAATATTATTCCCAGAATATTCTTAAAAGGCAAAAAGGTACATACTAGTCAGTCATTCTTTCTTTCATTCTCACCCTAAGATATGTTTTTTCTTTTTCTTATTTTTTATTTGTTTCTGAGAGAGAGAGGAAGGGTGGAGGGGTAGAGAGAGAGAAACACCGACTGGTTGCCTCCCACACATGCCCCAACAGGGTCTTGAACCCACAACATAGGTACGTGCCCTGAGGGATCAAATCTCCAGCCTTTGGTGTACAGGACCACACTCCAAACAACTGAGCCACCTGGCCAGGTCGGTCATTTTGTTTTTTTTCAGTTCAAGTTTCACTCATATTAACATCGTAGAGTTTTATAGTAATGAAATGACTATCTGTTCAGTAATGCCTCTAGTTATTTATGATGGGTTGGTTAAAGCTTTGTACTTTTTCATTATGAAAGGTTTTTTTCTCACTTAAGAGCAAGTCAGGGAAGTTAGTGTAAATCATGGTCCCAACCTAGACAAGGGCCCAACAGGTGAAAGGCCGTAGGAAGGACTCAATCTGCCACACAAAGGAAAATGATAAAAATGGTCCACACATGGAAATTTCTCCTGTCCCTTACCCAATCTCCTTTATAGAATGCTGCCCCAAGCCCTCGAGATCCTTACAAGGGAAAGTAGCCTCTCTCTAACATTGCTGAGGAAGGTTGTTAGAGGGCAAGAAATCGCCTACCCTTGCAGGAACTAAGAGCAGAGAAGTCAGTCTCTCGACCAAACCCTCCAAATGCACCCCAAAGAGGAGACAGGGAAACTGCATCTTTCTCTACTCCTAACCTTGACTCCTCATTCTTGTTCTAAGTGCTCCTCTTTTCTTGACCTATATATAAAGCATACCTCAAATGCCCTCCCCCTGCATGACCTAAACTCCTCTTTCTCTAAACGAAGATGTCACTGTACCATTCCATCCAACTATCTTTACCTCTTCCAAGCTAAGCCTCAACAGAATTCCTCACTTCTTTCATTGTCAAAATTTCCAACAATTGGTCCTTTGACAAAAATACCACAACGCCTGTGTTCTCTTCATTCTGTGTTTTCTGTAACACACTGCATATCCCCACATATCACAGTGCTGAGGTGTTGATAGAGCCAATGAGAGCTGTATTCCACCTGCAGCTGCCTGGACTGCCCTGCCCTCTGATATGCTCAGCACCACACTGGGGCTGCTTTTTGTCTAAGGGTGGTTAGTGATAGGACAAACGGAAACATCCCGTGGGCTGTCCACCCAGGGCCCAGCTTTGTCTTATGCATAGCCCTGATCAAGAGAGTCACTGGTATATAGTTAACCAGATGGTTTTTGGAGATTTGAGCTGTACATGCAGGGTACATGTCAGTTGGTATCAATAGCAGAATAGAACAAAGGGAAAGAGACAGGTCATGACAAAGAAATTGTATAGATCTTAAGAGAGCACCTGACCTAGCTGTATTTCCATGGCCTCGGGGCTACTTGACATCTATCCTGAGTGAGTCTTGCTTAAATAGAAAATGCCTAATAAAGCATGTACTAACCTATCCATTTTCCCTCCACACTTTACACCCTTCTCCCTCCCCCACACCCAGGAGCCCCACCACTTGATGGTTCTAGAACCTCATCCTCCTATCTCTACCCCTGCTTCTTTAGCAGTGCATCTCCCCATCACCATCCATGGAGATTGTCAGAGACAGCTGAAGACAACAGTCCTATTCCATCTATTGAGAGCACCAAGTGCCTAAAGATACTTTGGTTAAGAAGCTTTGGCTAGCTGACTGTATGTGAGAACAGTTGGGAAGATACATATTGTTTATTCCTGGTTCCTGACATCTGACTAAGAGCAATGAAATCATCCAATCTTAAATTCTGCTTAGTCGTGTTTAGCACTAAGCCCCTCTGCAATTTATTATCTGGGCCGTATTTACCACACCAGTGACAGAAGGTGGCTTGCTTTGCTGTAATATTGCAGTTTAGTCCATTTAGATAAAGAACAGAGCCTGTAATGAACAAAAAATTTTTAAAAGATGAAATTTGTATTTTATAGTAAAATAAATGCCTTTTTATCTTTTTACCAAAGAGACTCTCAGGAAATGTTTTTGTTTTATTTTTATATGAGTTTTTAATTGCTTATGCTATTACAGTCATCCCAATTTTACCCCCTTTGGTCCCCTCCCCTAACCCCTCCATTTTCCACAGGCAATCTCCACACTGTTGTTCATGTCCATGGGACGTGCATATATGTTTTTTGTCTAATCCCTTCACCTACTTTCAACCAGTCCCAACCTCACCACTCCCCTCTTACAGCTATCAGTCTGTTCCTTGTTTCTCTGCCTCTGATTCTATTTTGCTCTTTAGTTTATTTTGTTTCTTAGCTTCCTGTTATAAGTGAGATCGTAAGGTATATGTCTTTCTCTGACTGGCTTATTTCACTTAGCATAATAGTCTCCAGTTCCATCCAAGCTGTCACAAAAGGTAAGAATTCCTCCTTTTTTACTGCTGCGTAGTATTCCATTATGTAAATGTACCACAGGTTTTTTTATCCACTCATCCACTGACGGTCACTTAGGCTGTTTCCAAATTTTGGCTGTTATAAATAATGCTGCTCTGAACATAAGGCTGCATATATTCTTTTGAATTGGTGTTTTGGGATTCTTTAGATATATTCCCAGAAGTGGAATTGCTCAGCCAAAAGGCAGTTCCATTTTTAATTGTGTGAGGAAACTCCATACTGTTTTCCAGAGTGGTTGCACCATTCTGCATTCCCACCAACAGTGTTCTAGGGTTCCCTTTTCTCTATATCTTTGCCAGCACTTGTTTGTTGATTTATTAATGATAGTCATTTTGACAGGTGTGAGACAGTGTTTTGTGGTTTTAATTTGCATCTCTCTGATGGCTAGTGATGTTGAGCATCTTTTCATATGCCTACGAGCCATCTATATGTCTTCCTTGGAGAAGTGTCTATTCAGGTCCTTTGTCCATTTTTTAATTGGATTGTTTGTCTTCCTGGTGTTGAGTCATATGGGTTCTTTATATATTTTGGAGATTAAACCCTTGTCTGATACATCGTTGGCAAATATGTTCTCCCACACAGTGGGTTGACTTTTTATTTTGCTGATAATTTCTTTAGCTGTGCAGAAGTTTTTTAATTTAATGTAGTCCCATTTGTTTATTTTTTTCCCTTTGTTTCCTTTGCCCTAGGAGATAGATTGGCAAAAATATTGTTACAAGAGATATCTGGAGTTTTACTGTCAGTTTCCCTCTAGAATTTTTATGATATCACAATTAATATTTAAGTCTTTTATCCATTTTTAGTTCTAGTATATGGT